>JABTTQ020001337.1:0-148650 GCA_016081115.2 Rehmannia glutinosa | reverse complement strand
TTCTGTGTTGTACCAGGAAAATATGTTTTTTGTGCTTTTTCTTTATTTTTGGAGTTTCAATGTTAATTTTCTCTGTTTTTAGATATCTTCACCAATAGAAAGGTGTGGCAAGAGAATTTACTATTGAAAAACTAAGCAGAACATGTATTTAGTTTTTCTTGTTTTTTCTTTTGTTTGAATTGATATGTTGCATAATGCATCAAACTTTGGATTTTATGCTGTTGCAGATTATTGAGATATGAATATGGGTGAAAAAAATATTGAAAAATTAGGAGGCTTGAATGAACTGCCACCACCGGCATATACAATTTGTGCAGTGGCTATTAGTGGAAGTAGAAAAAGCAAATATGTTGTCAATTGGGCATTGGAAAAATTTGTTCTAGAAGGACTGACGTACTTCAAGTTGCTTCACATCCGACCGGTGATATCGAGAATTCCAACTCCTAGTAAGTTGTTTCTCAAAAATTTCGATTAGCTTAGCCGCATGGTGATTATGAAATTATTGGGGCACACAGAAGAATGAAGTTCATAGATTTTAGTATCTCGTAATTCTTTACGGTGCTATTGGATATCCTTTCATTTTGGAATTTTTATTTGAAAGAATAAGAATAAATTTTGATAGTATGAATGGATATGAGATGAAAATATAATGATGAAAGTTGATTTGATATAGAAATAGTAAAATAATGATTGATAGTTAGAAATATGTGAGTAGTTGAATTATAGAATTTATGGGAAAATGTGAAATGAAATAAGCGCTGTTCCACTGCGATTTTGAATTTGATTATATAGTGTTCTTACAGTGGGAAATTTTATTCCTATTTCACAAGTTCGAGACGATATAGCAGCTGCATTTAGAAAGGAAGTGGAGTGGCAAGTAACTGAAAAGCTTCTTCCTTACAAAAGAATGTGTAGTCAAAGAAAGGTAAAAAAATGTAGGTAGGCCGAGATTTTCCCAACTTTCGCTTAGGTGCTTATTTAGTGTTTTAACATGCAGGTGCAAGTTGAAATTGTACAGATTGAGTCAGATGATGTGGCAACTGCAATATCTGCGAATATTCGGAAGTATAAGATCAATAAACTTGTTATTGGTGCTTCATCTCGCAGTATTTTCTCAAGGTACTGCACAAAATTGACAGATTATTCAGTATTCCAGTACCTTTTTCTCATTCTTACCTGAAATTTTTGGAGGTTAGTCGAGAATTAATGGATTACACCATTGAAATAAACGGTCTAAAGTTTATCTATGCATCTGTAGTCTCCGGTTAACTTTTGATCATATATCACAGGTTCTGGAACAGGCTTTCTGTGTTTTTCATTATAGGGATAATTACAAAACTACCCTGAGGTTTAGCCTGATTACAAAACTCCACTTATCTTTCAAAATTACAAATATCACCTTAAAGTGCTGCAAAACTGCCCCTTGTGGTTTGTACTTACCTGCAATTTGTAAAGGAGAAAAAAAAAAATGTCAAGGGTATTTGTAATTTTGAAGTATAACAGGGTGTTTTTGGATGTTCTTTTAATTAGACTAAATACCAGGGGTGGTTTCTGTAATTAACCCTTCTTTTATATCACATTCTCTATATGTTAAAGCAAGCATGTATTTCAGTATTTGT
Source organism: Rehmannia glutinosa (assembly GCA_016081115.2). Classification (NCBI taxonomy): domain Eukaryota; kingdom Viridiplantae; phylum Streptophyta; class Magnoliopsida; order Lamiales; family Orobanchaceae; genus Rehmannia; species Rehmannia glutinosa. The sequence goes on along the minus strand of JABTTQ020001337.1, from coordinate 147,031 downwards.
AACCGACAGAACTACTTCATGACATGCTCAGGGCACAAACATTGTCATCAAAAATCTCGGAATGCTGCCCGCCTTTTTGCTCTGTGTATGCTGTTTCTAAAGGAAAACTATCATCGATGCGGCCTTCAGATTCAGAAACAAACACAAGCTTTGGAGATGACAGTAGTGACACAAGTAGTTCAACTGATAATTCTTCAAGCCTTATTTCGAGCTCACAAACAGGTAACTTTTTGTAGATTCAGGCAACGTTGTAATCTCATAGAATGAACAAACCTGTTTGCCTTTTGACTCACAAAAAATAGGCCAACATCAACCTAAAACAATTAGGGATAATTACAAAAACTACCACTGAGGTTTGGGGTAATTACAAAAACCCCAAAGAAGTTTCAAAATTACAAATAACCTCCTGAGGTTTGATTCTGTCTTTCCAAATATTTCTGCTTATGAAGGAGGCAGAGTGTAATACATGGATTTTAGTAATTTTTACTTTTATAATTTTCAAAAACCTCTGGATTTTTTGTTATTAGCTCAAACCTCGGGTAGCTTTTTGTAATTATCCTTAACAATTATTAATTATTAATAAACCAAATTTATCAAGAGAAGTAATCTATTCTTTTGCTTTTTTGTGTCTTCAGATTGGACAGAAAATGAGTCATTCTCTAAGTTTGATTCAGCTTCACTTCTAGAGCAGCGTTTTCAAGCTCTTTCAACCATAAACCAGACCCTTCTTCACAAAAGAATGCCTTGAGCGGAATCGTGCATCCCAGAAGTTTATCTGTCGATACCAGTGGTTCAGATTTGAACTACACGACTAACGGGCATCTAGATTCAAAAGATCCAAACACACAATCATTCATGGAATCAAGCTTCAACTTCTGGAACTTCTACTGAGAATGAGGTATTCCATATTCTGGAACTGCTATTCATTTATGTTGAAGTTGCTTCCTATGTCTAATTTGCATAATGTATTCTTTTATGAGCGTGAATAAATTTTAGCGACCTTCAGTTTAATTGAATTCACGCGTTCAGTGAACATCTATTCATTATAGTTATTCCCGATTTCCTGACATTATTCCTAAACTAGATAAAGAGATACTGCTATTTTCCCTTCGTTTGGTTCCAAAGTTGATCTTTTACTGACATCAAGCCTCCACGGAAATCCTGCAGAATATGAGTAATTTATATCTTTTTCTGCAGGCCAATATCAATTTCGAGCTAGAAAAATTGAGAATTGAACTCAGACATATTCGAGGAATGTATGCAATGACTCAAGGCGAGACGATTGATGCTTCTAGGAAGGTATATTTTGCATATTGCTGGATTATGTTCTGATTGAACAATTGGAATCCAGGCATTTTTGTTACTGCATTTCAAGTTAGAGTCGTGTTTATTTTTGGATAACTCTGCCACAGCATTTTCTTTTCCTTGTGCCAGCATGAATTGTTTTTCTTTTTGTCTCTGAAAGTATATGAATCACAGCATCATCTTATTTGGAACAATTTTCTCATATTCTTTATTCATAACTCCGACTATTGCAAAAAGTTTGTGATTGTGTTAAAATTGTATGCATGAGCATGCAATACATGATATCCGTGCATTAATTAGCTCCACAGCAGGGTACTTTTGTCTGAATGTTTCGTGTTGGTAATTTTACATGTGTTCACTTTCATGTTCTCGTTCAGTTAAATGAATTACAGAAACGCCGTCTGGAGGAGCAAATAAATCTCAAACAGATAAGTTTTAAGGAGGAAGAAGCCAAAGAGTTGGCCAGACGGGAGAAAAAGAGATATGAAGATACTAAAAAGAAGCTGAATTTGTAAAGGACTGTGCTGAAAGAGAAGTTGCAGAAAGAAAAGAAGCAGAGATAAGAGCATCCCGTGAAACCAAAGAAAAGGAAAATCTTGAAAATGCCTTGAACGGCTGTCTCAATCAGTACCGTCAATTTACATGGGAAGAAATTGTATCTGCAACATTATCATTTTCTGATAATCTTAAAATCGGAATGGGAGCATATGGGACTGTATATAAATGCAGCTTTCAGCATACAACTGCTGCTGTGAAAATTCTCCATGCTAAGGACGCAAGTAGAAATAAGCAATTTCAGCTGGAGGTATGCCTTTATTTATGTGAATACGAACGAGCAATTTAAAACGGATATGAGATAGTAAGCATGCATAATCCATATTAGGATGCTTGGGAGTATTTGAGAAGTTGGCAGTGTTTGCAAATAGAAGCTAAATGTTAAATAAGTTAAAATAGAGTGTTTGGTGAATAAGTTGTAAAGTGTTTTATTTGTCTGTAAAAGTCAAACCAGTGGCAGAATAAAAAATCTAAAGCACCCCTTCCCCTTGCTTTTAAGTCCTGTTTAAATCATGCAGAATTAGAAGCAGAAGTTGGCATTTGAAAACATTAAAAACTATTTTTGTTCCAACCAAGAGCTGACAATCACTTTTTCAAGTATTTGCAAACACTCCATCTAATTTCCCAAGAATTACTGCTCGTATAGTCGTATGTGTGTTTCTTCAGAAATAACCCAATTCAGATTTTCAAAGTTCTAAATATTCTGTATTTTACTGATTTATAGCTGGAAATATTGAGCCAAATTCGTCATCCACACTTGCTGATTCTTCTCGGTGCATGTCCTGACCGTAGTTGTCTAGTATACGAGTTCATGGAAAACGGTAGCCTCGAAGATAGACTAATAAGGAAAAATAATACTACTCCACTTTTATGGTTCGATCGGTTCCGAATTGCATGGGAAGTAGGTTCAGCCCTTGTCTTCCTACACAACGCAAAGCCAAAAGGTATCATACATCGTGATCTAAAGCCAGCAAACATATTGCTCGATCGTAATTACGTGAGTAAAATCGGAGACGTTGGCCTTTCAACAATGGTCAATAGTGACATTCTTTCATTATCCGCTGCGTACAACGACACTGCTCCAGTGGGTACATTATGCTATATTGATCCCGAGTATCAAAGAACAGGAGTAGTTTCTCCTAAGTCCGATGTTTATGCCTTGGGGATTATTATTTTGCAATTATTGACAGGAAAACCAGCAATTGCGCTAGCTCATAAGGTGGAAAATGCGATTGATAATGATCATTTGACGGAGATGCTAGATTTAGAAGCCGGTGGATGGCCGATTGAAGAAACGAAGAATTTAGCTCTCGTGGCGTTAAAGTGCACAGAAATGAGGCAAAGAGATAGACCTGATTTGGAAGATGAAGTTTTACCTGTTTTGGAGAAATTGAAAGACTTTGCTGAGAAAGCTCGAGATTTGGCGCTAGTTTCTCCTCCGCCACCCCCTAAACACTTCACATGTCCCATTCTCAATGTATGCTAATTTTCTTGTTTTCGTTTTTTCGAGTCGTTCTTGGTTGTTGAGTGATGAAATAATTAACTAGGTAAGTTTTGCATTGCAGGAGGTGATGGCTGACCCTTGTGTTGCTGTGGATGGGTATACGTATGACCGCGTGGCGATAGAGGCATGGCTTAACGAGAAAGATACGTCTCCTGTGACTGAATTACCATTGCCACACAAATTTCTAACACCGAATTATACCCTTCTTTCTGCAATTATGGAATGGAAGTCTGGGACACAAACATAGATTCATATCTTCCAGGGATGTTTACAAAAACCACCCCTGAGGTTTAGTCTAATTACAAAAAAACTCCTGTTATCTTTCAAAATTACAAATACCCTTTTAAGGTTTGTATTTACCTAACAAATATCCCCCTTTTATGCCTCTTGAGGAATCTAAAAATAAATGTCAGGGAGATATTTGTAATTTTAAAAGATAACAGAGTGAGTTTTCTATTTAAGCTAAACCTCAGGGTATATTTGTCATGGATTTTCTGAATTTGTAAATGCAGTTTATAGTCTTAGATGCTTCCAAATGTATGAAGTAGAGAGTAGTGATAGAACAACCTCTTTAACCCATAAGCAGGGTAAAAAAAATGAGAGAGAGAGAGAGAGAGAGATTTGTATGTCTTGTGTTGTAGTGCCCAAATGATTATTATTGTGTAATTCTGTGAGCTGCAAGTGTTATTATTATGAAATGGCTTGTGTATTTTGTTATTATGTAAAAAAATCTCTTGGTGGTCTTTGGAGCACCCTAGTAATTGTACATGAGATTGTAAGAGCTAATGGATCTTCAATGAAATTTTCCTAGAGAGTTATCTTTTTCTTGTTATATCATCTGTTGCCTTAATTCATTTTCAAGAATACTTATGGTTTATTATCTTTAGGGATTAAAAAAAAAAACCGAGATTCGGGCTCATTACAAAAAAAAAATGAAAATTACAAAAACAAACCTTGAGGTTTGATATGGTCTTACTTTTATAGAAATATTATAGTTACCCCCTTAAATTTAAGACAAAATCAAACCTCAAGGGGTTTTTCGTAGTTTTCAAATATCTTTAGGTTCTTTTGTAATTAGTCCAAACCTCAGGGTTGTTTTTGTAATTACTTATCTTTATCCAGAACTCGACTTAGCTGTCTTACAAATAGGAGCAGCATATTCTCGTATATTTATAGTAACTGCACTAATTATTTTTCACTTTGACTTTCTTTTTTCTTCTTTAATTGATCCTGCCAGATGACATATATTTAAATACTTAACATGGCCTACACAGAATAGAGCCAGAAGTTCCTAAATTCAAGTTTTTTAAAGAGTGTTGATACAAGATATTATTCTGAATAAGTCTTAATAAAATTCCACATTGATGACAAGCAAGAGGACATGTAAGCAACTAAGTAGTAACCACACTGAAATTAGGCACTAAAAAATTGATAAATATATTGACTTAGGCATGCATAAAATCAGAAAACTAAAGAACCAGCTAAACAATACTTTAGCCTTTTGAGAATGTAAAGCTTGTAAATTTCACCATGGCATTGCATTATTGAGCAATTGTTCTTTCTGAAATCAGAAATTTGTTATTAGTAGAAATTATTGTCGTTAGGCTACTTTTTTCAATCCTATGCTGTTTTATTTGTTTTACTTTCATTTGAATTTGTTTTTACATATTATGTCAAACTTGCAATAAGTTTAGTTACAGAACAATCAGTTTCTGGGAAATCAGCAGAGAAATGGAAAAGAAAAATATGGCTAAAGACGGCCTCAACGGACTGAAGCCATCAGCAATATCTTCAGTTGTTGCAGTAGCTATAAATGGTGGCAAGAAAAGCAAATATGTGATCAAGTGGGCTTTGGAAAATTTAATTCCAGAAGGAGGGCCGGAACATGTCTGCTTCAAATTGCTACATGTTTTCCCTGAGATCAGTATAGTCCCTACACCAAGTAAGTTCTTTCTTATGCAGTAGCTAGATAACTGCATTTTTATTGTAATTAAACTAAACCTGATGGATAGGTTTTGTAATTATCATAAAATCAATGTGCCATTGTATTTTGCCATGACATAATTTTGATCCTTGTCCTGAATTAAGTACATATTGTCCATTGAAACCGAGTGTATTCTATAGTTTCTTATGTTTAAGAATTTTAATATTTCATTTTTTTTCTCATAGTGGGAACTGGAATCCCGATTTCACAAGTAAGAGACGATGTTGCAGCTGCTTTCAGAAAGGAAGTCGAATGGCAAACAACTGAAAAACTTCTTCGTTACAAGTTGTTTTGCATCAGGAGAGAGGTTTCGTAATTGAATACCATCATCTACTTTTAGAAGCACATTTGAATTCCCAATCCCAATTATTGAGTTTCGTTTGGTCCGCAATGCAGGTTCAAGCAGAAATTGTACAGATTGAGTCCAATGATGTTGAAAACGCAATAGCTAAGGAGATTGCTAAACTCAATATCGACAAGCTTGTCGTTGGAGCCTCATCTACGGGTGGTATGTTTTCAAGGTAAATGAATCAGAAGTTCCAAGTAAATGGGATAAATAACATTGTGTCATACTGTTATAAGGCAGAGCTCATATTAAATTTCATATAAGTGATTTATATTTTTGATCATAAGATCTCTGATAAACAAACAGTTCTTATTGGATGCCTAGAGCAAAAAATTTGTCCACAAGGATCTCAGAAAGCTGCCCAAGCTTTTGCACGGTATACGTTGTTTCCAAAGGAAAGTTGTCTTCAGTTCGTCCTTCCAATCCAGAGGCCATTTCCAGCACAAGAGATGTCGTTGATGCTGGCAGATTTAGCAATTATTCTTCAAGCTCTACAATTAACTCACAACCTGGTAAGTGATAATTTAAAAAAACTACCACTGAGGTTTAGCCTAAATACAAAATAACTCAATTATCTTTCAAAATTACAAAAATACCCCTTGACATTTATTCCTATTCTACAAATTTCACCCTCAGAAAGGCCGGGCATTTTTTAGGTAAATACATACCTGGAGGATGTGTTTGTAACAGAGTAATTGTAATTTTGAATGATGATTGGAGTTTTTCCGTAATTAAACTAAACCTCAGGGGTAGTTTTTGTAATTATATATTCATTTGCCATTGTCTGAAATCCTAGAAGGAAACAAATGTACAACGTTAATAATACTTCCAGTTAAATGACTTACAGATTGCACAGGGCAAGGTTCGACTGTTTCATGTCCTCCCTTTCTAGCTTCTCCACCAACCAAGCAGTTTCAATATGTTTCGACAACGAATGATATCATCATCAGTGACAGAAGAACAAGTTCAAGTGATACTAAAACTTCGTCTTACCATAAAGGAGAAAGGGAAGATGATGAAATTTCCACCTCCAGTAGCTCGGATATTACCGATCAAAAGAGCAAAGAGTCTAGTTTTAGAAGCCAGATGACAGGCAGTCATTCTTGGACAACGGATCAATCTTCCAGCTTAAATGCATCCACGGATTTTTCAGCGGGAAGTCAGGTGAAACAACTTTACTTTATTAAGCCTATTTCCTCTCGATTAACATGCAGTAACGAATAGTTTAATGTCAAATGCAGTTTCTTCTTGTTCTAGTCTTAGCATGTTAAGGAAATGTTTGCAAAGAATTGAAAAGAATAGTGATTGTCAAATTTTTATTGGAAAAAAGTAGTTTTTAGTGTTTTCAAATTTCATCTTGTGCTTCTGATTCTACATAATTTAACCAGAATCTAAAAGTGTATTCCGGGTGTTTTAGATTTTTTATTCACCAAAACTCAGTTTTAACTTATTCAACATTTAGCTTCTCTTTGCAAACACTACCAACTTCTGATTGTCAACTATTTTTAGTTTCTGCTACAAAAAATCACTTCCTCTAAAAGTAGAGTTTTTGCAGATGAGACTCCTTAATTTATTTGCATTTAACTCTATTCTTAATTCTATCCACTTTCTAAGAACATATGTGCAAGAACATACAACTATGAGCAATTTTGTATCATAATAGATATTTTTGAAAGATTGAATCCTATGTTACCTTTCCTATTTTGTGCCTATTGTTAGTTGTAACACTAATTTTAGCTGTTTGTCAAAATCTGCGGTATATACTGGACATCAAGCGAACATAATCTTTCTATTCTCAGGTTAACATCAACTACGAGCTACAACAATTACGAAAGGAACTGAGACAAGTACAGGGCATGTATGCAAAAGCTCAAACCGAAGCCATAGATGCATCTCGGAAGGTAGAAATTTGACATGATCTTTTTTTTTCTTGAATTTGTATGTTTCCAAATGATTTTTCCTTATATAGAATGATTTCTTCCTTCAGCTAAATGATCTTCACGAGCAACGATTAGAGGAAACCATTAAGCTCAGGGAGATAAGACGTAAAGAGGACGAAGCCAAAGAGTTAGCCAAACAAGAAAAGGCCAGGTGCGAAGCTGCAAAGATGGAAGCTTACTATGCAAGGGAATGCGTGGAAAAAGAAGCCGCTAAAAACAGCAGCAGAGAAAAAGCCGTTCGAGTGGCTAAGGCGAAAGAGAAGCTTGAGAGTTCTTTAGTAGGTCCGGTGCATCATTACCAGGAATTTACATGGGAAGAGATTGCATCTGCTACGTCATCGTTTTCTAATGACCTTAGAGTTGGAATGGGATCGTACGGGACGGTTTACAAGTGTAATCTGCGTCATACGACTGCCGCGGTGAAGATCCTTCATTCTGTGGCTGCTAACAGAACCAAACAGTTTCAGCAGGAGGTATGAAAATCCATGAGTGAAGGATAAATTCTATCAAATGAAGTTATGTCAGGAGATTTAGGGCATGTTTGCAAACACTTAGAAAAAAAATTATTATCAGCATTTGGCTAATAAAAAGTAGTTTTTAGAGTTTTCAAATGTCAACTTCTGATTTTGATTGTGCAATTTAATTATAATCTAAAAGTAGAGGGGATGGATGCTTTATATTTTTTATTCTGCTTCTGGTTTGACTTTTCCACAGAAGTAAAACACTTTTACAATTTATTCACCAAATATAGTCTTCTAACATATTCAACTTTTAGCTTTTATTTGTAAAAATACTATCAACTTCTTATTCTCATCTACTTTTCGTTTCTGCTACAATAAACAACTTTGTGTAAAAGCAGAAGTTTTTGCAAACACTCCCTAATACCATTTCTTTTGTGATCTTCAGCTCGAGATACTGAGTAAAATTCGTCACCCCAACTTGCTATCGCTCCTCGATGCATGCCCTGACCGAGATTGCCTGGTATACGAGTACATGGAAAATGGCAGCCTGGAAGAACGACTATTTCGGAAAAACAACACACCTCCAATCCCATGGTTCGACAGATACCGAATAGCTCGTGAAATAGCATCCGCCCTGATATTCCTTCACAACTCCAAACCGAAACCAATCATCCACCGTGATCTCAAACCGGCAAACATACTTCTCGACCACAACTTCGTGAGCAAAATCGGGGACGTTGGCCTATCTACAATGCTTCTCCATTCAGACACGTCCAACGCAACAACATTGTACAAAGACACGAGCCCTGTCGGGACCCTTTGCTACATAGACCCTGAATACCAAAGAACAGGCCTTGTTTCTCCTAAGTCCGACGTTTACGCCTTTGGAATGGTGGTCTTGCAGTTGCTGACTGCGAAACCTGCCATAGCACTAACGCGGACGGTGGAAATGGCGATCGAAGACGATCGTTTGGATCAGATACTGGATTCTGAGGCCGGTAACTGGCCTATAGCCGAGACGAAGGAGTTTGCTGTCCTGGCATTGAGGTGCACTGAGCTTTGCCATAGAGATCGACCCGATTTGAAGAGTGAGATTCTCCCTGCATTGGAAAAGTTAAGAACGGTTGCTGATAAGGCTCGGGATATGGTGACCTCCGGTCCGAAAAGTCCTCCTAGCCATTTCATGTGCCCAATACTCAAGGTAAGCGAAGATTCTTGGTTTTGTATTTAGGATTATAGTATCTGTATTAGAAAGTTTTGTTTTTTAACATGTTGGTGCTCCAAATTTCTTGCAACAGGATGTAATGAAGGATCCTTGTGTTGCTGTTGATGGTTATAGTTATGACAGGAAAGCAATAGAAGAATGGCTCGAGGAAAATGATAAATCACCTGTCACAAACTTGCCTTTGCTTAATAAAAGCCTTATTCCAAACTATACTCTTCTTTCAGCAATTATGGAGTGGAAATCAGGGAAATTATGATCATGCTTAATTAATCAAGTTTGTGTTCTACTTTATATTGCCTCTGTTGTAAAAATCCTCGTCTAGCCCCGATTAGTCCACGCCTAGCTGCTAGGCTCCCCTTGTCCGCCTATGTTTTCCTTTTGATTAGGCCCACCTAACCCAGCTACGAGTCCACCTAGGTGTTACGCCCCAGCCTGCCGTCCGACTAGCGCCTAGCGCTTTTTACAACATTGTTAATATTGCTATTTGAAGATTAGATTCAACAAAATGAAGTGGTTTCCTTGGTCATCTCAAAGACAATATGAGATATCTGGAATCTTTCTGTATTATTTTCTTTTAGCGGGTGTGCTACTAAGTGAATGGAAAAAAATTATTGTAAATTTGTAATAGGATCTCTCAACATTTGATTCTTTTTATATTTTTTTCTATAATGTAATAGGATATTACTGTACTCGCAAATAATTTTTAATTTTTAAATGTTCGTACTCGAAAAGTTTTAAGGTTTTAAATTCTTTTTGTTTACTTTTGGAAGAAATTAAAGCCTTAAAATTGGTATTTTGTTATATTTTTTATGCATATGTGATGTGATTATTTGAAATTTTCAGCTTTGTTTGATATTTATTTTGGCTTTTTATTTATTTATTTACCATTAAATTTTATTATATTACAATTAGTCTATTACATCATTTAACATAATATAATACTATGAGTTTGATCACCTATTCGAATATATAAAATCAATAAAAATGTTATAAAAGGACCCACTCTTAACTCATTTGGAGAGACAAAAAATTCATGCATAAGAGGTTTCTTAGATCAAAGAAGTATGGTTTGAGAATTATCCAAGAAACTACATTTGGAGATACAAAAATACTTCCAAACTATACTCTCAATTATTGTACAGTTTTTCGCAGACGATGCAACTTGAGAATTATCCAAACCAAACAACTCGATATTACTCATTTAATCCCATTTCCCATTATTCAACAAGAATTGTACTTTTCGTACATCCATCCAAACTACTACCAGCTTGTAGCTCAAGTGGTATAGGGTGTTGTCCGGAATTCGAGCCCGATATCTTTCAGTGTCTTTGGAATTTATCCTCTCCCCTCCAACCAGTGCTCTCAACTTACTAACCAAACTGAGATATAACCAAACTGAGATAATAAACTTATATTACAATGTCAACAGCACAATGAGATTTTGCTCTCTCTCATAACCCACTCACTAACCAACCAAAACATCTCCAGCTTGGAAAAAGATAAGAAATTACTGAAATCTTCTGTTTTTTTTTTTTTTTGTTGTTGTTGTCTGCAAATCTATGTATGAATACAAAAAAGAAAACCACTACTTTACACTTCATAAAGTAATTTAATCTCTTGAAGACGTATCTATGTTGTAGGTTCAAGTTTAAACAATTCAATACCATCAAGAACTTACAACCATCAACAAGCAAGACATCCTTCGGCTTAACTGCAGGGCTTTCTGTAAAAACTTCTGATTACCATTAAAAACCTGCAAGCTCAAAATGTCCATATCCTCGTGCAAAATCGGCACGAAGATATATCGTGCCAGCACGAGTAAATAGACCTTAATAATATATTCTGGCCTTTTTTTTGCCATCAGTAATATAATTTCATGTAAATTTTGGCAAAACTCCTCTTTCTTGTTTGCTTTGACAAGTAGTCCTTTGCTAAGTCTCTATTGCTAAAAAGTCAATCCAAGTCACTTTCTGATGATGCAAACAAATATGCTTCCAAGAATCATGCCTGGATTAAACTTTCATCACAACCTCAGTTAGTGACTTCCATGATCATCAAAAAAGTCAAACTATAATCAAGTTGACTATATCCCCAACACCATTTTTTACTTTACTTTCCAATTTCTTCAAGTTTGTCAAGAACTTGGTTTATATCAGGCCGAAGGAGACGGGACGGAGAACAACAAGCCATTGCTAGTTGAAAGTATCTCAAAATCCCATCTTCGACAACAACCCTCTGATCATTGCTTAGGCCAACAAGAATGTCCGGATGATACAAGTCTGCTATCCGATCATCAAGAATCGCACTTCTCATTGCACTCGGCAAATAAAAATCCTGATCAGGAGTCGGGTTTTCGTCGATTGGTTCTTTTCCGGTCAAAAGTTCTAGAAGGATCACTCCTAAGGCGTAAATATCGCTCTCTTCAGAGGCGTCTTTCATTTTAATCAACTCGGGGGCTTTATACCCCTGAGATGCAGACATTTCAAGCATTTGTTGCCCTGCCGTTGGATTCATCAGGAGATGCAACCCAAAATCCGAAACGTACGGTTGGTGATGTTGATCCAAAAGTATATTCTTCGACTTGAGGTTACCGTGGACAATGGGCTTTTCGAAAAATGTATGAAGATGGTGAATTCCTTTAGCAATGCCAATTGAGACTCTGCATATGGTAGGCCATTTGTGAGCCTCACCATTACCATCTGTGCATTAAAGACACATTTCATCATTTCAATATGATTTTTGCTTTGTTGCATGTGCTGTGATTTGACATGTGCCAAATCATTAATGGAAACTAGAGAGCGATATATCAAAACCGAAAATAATAAGCAATCTTTTTATTTAAAGACCATTTTGATCGATCTAGATAATAAAACGATAACACGAGCAGATGTGTCGTTTTCCAGACAGGCCATTACTATCTAAATCCAGCAGGATGCTAATCAGCAAGCTCTTCTACACCTTTTAATCTTTGTCCCAACAGCTCACCGATAATATCACATAATATTAATGAAGACGGTTAACTTCGCAACACGACAAATATCATACTTTTGTCGCAGATATGAAGTTACCCTAGTACTTTAACCGTTCCATTAATGAGAGAATTTAGTTACAGAGGATTGATATTAGCTCTTTTGATCATGCTACGACCTTCGAAACAAACAAACTCGCGTAAACATGAGGAAACGAAATCGACATCTAAACTTTAAACCAAGCACAATATCAACACTTTCCACATAATCACATGATAGTAAATCAATGCACTAACAAAATTGAAACTAAGAGCAATGAATTAATCAAGATTGACTAATTTCTTTAACAAGTGGATGTCAAAATTGTGTAACTCCATACTCTTATGACATTCAAGCATAAATAATATATTTCAGAGTCAAGCCCAATCCCATCTGATCCTAAAACAACCTTCAAACATAGGAGTGTTTGCAAACTCTAAAAAAAGTGATTCTCAGCTTCTAGGTGGAAAAAACAAAAAGAATCACCTTTTTTTCTAGAGTTTGCAGACACTGCCATAATTCTACCATTTGTTCACCAAACAAAATCCCCATTCTTGACAATAGCAAGAAAAATTATATAAAAAAGATTCAATTTTTAAAAACAAAATTAAGCCATAAGATCCTTTACCTCTGATAAACTGAGCCAAATTTCCATGCCCATAAAAGGGATGAACCATCAGCTTCTCCCCTCTAGGCCCTGCATAAAATGCATTTAAAGGCACCAAATTTGGATGCCTAATAGACCCTAGCAATTCCACAATTGGCAACACCTCCTTTATCCTCAATGTACAAGTAGGCCTCAAGAATCTAAGCAATGTAATCGAATTTGAATTAACCAAACAGGCCCTATACAGTGTCCCATAGCTAGATTTACCAATAACTTCACCAGGCGCTTCAAGAATCTCCTGTACACTAAGGTCTTCACCACCCTGAAACTTAATTAAATCCTCTGTATTTACCACCCTTTCCCCTTTACACTCAAAGGCAGATTCTGTATCTTTAGACCCATTTTTCGATTTTCTTCTTATGAAACAAAAGACTGCAAGAAAAAGAATTGCAAAGACTGGTAATGAGGCTAGACATATGATTAATATGAGTTTGTGTTTGTTTTCCATTTTTCATTAGAGTAATGATTCTTGGGATCTCTTGGTAGGGTTAAAGATTGAAGCTTTATGGGTTTGCGGTGAAAAATAAGAAGGGCCCAAGATCTGGAAATGGTGTTAGAATATGAAATCGAATGTGAAAGTGAATGATTTTTTCTGAAATACGTGAAATCCCATTGGAATTGATGGAATAACAGGAAAAGAAAAGAGGATTGATTGGAAACTGCAAAAATGATGACTTTAGAACTGTGTTGCAGACAATATCAGTGTGTGTCTGTGTGTATGCGTTGAGAGAGAGAAAGAGTCAGAGGAGACAGACTGTTAGAGAGAGAGAGTGAGAGAAGAAGAAGATACTGGCAGGTGGATCCATGTGATGTTTTATCTAGTAAATGATTTTGCTGATGTTTATGCTGTTCACGAATTAATGACTTGGGGCTTGTTATTTTTCATATTTTAATTTCTTTTAAATTTTAAAAGTGAAAGTATCTTTATCAGATTTTTAATGAGAAAAATTACAATATATTTAAATTAAAAGTCCTACGGATTTTTGACCATTTGTCCATATTGTGCCATTTTTGTAAATCTAATTGTCCATTGCCCTTTTTGCATCTATCGGGAGTAAAAAGTGATCAAGCATCTCACCAAAAATACAAAAGAATATAGACGAGTTAGTTAAATCCCGACCACCACAAGCTTGTGGGGTGAAGGTTAGGGGTTCAAATCTCTACTCCATCAAATTGCTCCTACGGGCATATGCGAGCTGGTGAAGATTTGGTGGGACTCATACTGAAGAATCTGTGTTGGTTCGATTCATGGAGAGATCACTATTATTAGATTGGGGGGTCGAACATAACTGTTCTCTTTACTTGGAAGGATCTCATTGTCGTCACCGCACCCCATCGTGAACATCGCCGGCGATGCATGCATATCGCGCGGTTTACCTTGGCGGCAGCAATGAGGGACCCGAGCTGTTATCCTCAAACATAGTCAGACGTAAGCCTGGAAACTGGATTATAAAAGAAAAAAGAATATGACAGTTAGTTTTTAGTCAAAATAGCTAATAATATGGATATTTTCTTTGTCAAAAATTCAATTTGGCCTATTACCATTTTAAATTAATTATGTGTGAATATTGATCATATGTGTAGGTATAAGAATGAAAACTTATTTGATTTATGGTTGCATAAAACATACATGATTTTCTAAGAAATTATTTACTTATAATATATTCAATTGAATAATTCTTTTATGATAATAATATTATAATGATTAGTGAATCTTAACAGTTATTGTTTTCTCTCATTAATTAAATTATATTGAGAGAAGTCAATTTAAAGTGAAGTTTACTAGTATTCTGTCGCATCAATATATGTTAATTAAAAAAACCATTGAAATTCATGAATTTCATCAATGAGATGGTGACTTCAATTTATTTTTTAAAAATATTTATTTAGAAGTGCCATTCCAATATGCGTTGTGACTTGTGACCCCTTCAACACAAATTGAGCATAAGGCATGCCACTTAGAATAGCTTTTTCTGTTGCATAAAATTAAACGAAAATGCTTTAAAATGAAATATTTTTTTTGTTTTGGTTTAGCTGTCAATATCTTTTTTTACTTATAATTTTTATTAAAAACTAACGAAATAAAGGTTCAAGCTGGGAATGAGAAATCTTTAGAAGATTTTAAGCGCGATTGAATATGCTTTCATTTTGAAAATTTTCATTTTACTAGAGAATAGTGGTAAAATAAATGTTGGAAGAAAAAAGATGAATTTTGATAGTGTGAGATGAAAAAAGTAATGATGAAAGTTGATTTGATTTAAGAATAATAAAATAGTAATTGGATATGATTGGTAGTTAGAAATGTGTGAGTGAATGAATGGTGAAATTTGTGGGAAAATGTGTAATAATGATTAGTTTTTTGGGAAAAAATGTGTAGATGTGATTGATAAGAGAAAAAATGAGAAAAAAGTGAAAGTGAGATAATAGTATATTTTCTAAAAAATTTCATAAACAATCGCATGTTTGGTCAAAAAAAAATCTCCAGCGGAACGAAAATGGAATCTAATCCATATCCAATCCCAGCCTAAAATGTTGGTTGAGCTTTCACTTTTCACATCCTTCGAGCGTGTTCTTTTTAACAGCTTTAAACAGTGATTTCAATTAACCCTTTGTTGACCTTCTTTTTTACATTTGACATTTTTTTCTCTTTTTTTAAAAAACAAATTACATTTAATTTTAATAACCGCGAATATGAAATCTTTTCTGATTTTATTGGTTCTTTAGTTTTTTTTTTTTTTATAACTGAACCTTCGCGAACTGCGATCGATCTACGAGAATGACAACACTCCGACTCCTCATTGTTGCCGCTAAGGTAAAGAGAACAATTATGTTCGACCCCCCAATCTACTAATAACGATCTCTCCCGAATCGAACCCACACTTGATCTATTCAAGATGAGTTCCCACCAAATCTTCGCGTGATATGCCCCTGGGGAGCAATTTGATGGAGCGAGAGATAAGAACCTCGACCTCCACCCCACAAACAATTTGATGGAGCGGGGATTTGAACCACGACCTCCACCCGACAATTCTTTATGGTGGCCGAAAATGGTAAGCCTGGTTTTGGTTCTTTAGTTATCATTATGTGCTGAGGTATATAGTTTATCAGTGGTACATGGATTGAGATTTTATTTCAAAATCGTGATTCATCTTCTTTGCGGGCATAATATGGATAATTGTGATTTAGTATCTAACTATACACTATTTTCACTTTAAGTACAACACATTTGGCATCTCATGTTTAACTTTTAATCACATATGTCACATTCAATCAAACATCTATCAGTTTTGGAAATGGCACCCCATCTTTTACTTTTCTTATCATCAATTTTGGTACCTCACGTTTTACTTTTTAATCACCTGCATTACAAAATATGCGAAAATGATTAAAAGGTAAAATATTGATCTGCGAAATTGATATGCCATGAAAGTTAGATGCAAAAGTGAAAACACTACATAGTTCAATACAAAAATTAGAATTATCCCGCCAATATAGCAATACAATGATAATCATAAATAGGAATATAAAATTATCTTAAATATAATGAAGGAACACGAATAATCTTTCCCTTTTAGCTTTCTAGAAAATAAACGCTTCTTCAAAAAAAAAATTAATAAACTCTTAAATCATCATATATAGTGAGATTACTTTCCTAGTAAAAAAAAAAAGTAATTACCCCTTTTAAATAGTCAAAATTGTTTTGTTCTAGGTAGAGAAAAGGCAATTCTGGATTTACTCACAAGTCTAGCAAGAAATGGAATTAATTGAAAGGTTATTTAATCATAGTTTTTTATACTCAAAACAAAAAAATAAAAGAAGAGTTGGTCTATTATTTTTCATTGCCATAATAAGTTTAGTCTATAGTTTTATTGAGTTGGAAAACTACTCTGACCTACTTAATTGAATAATATAATCATCATTTATTACCTTGAACTTTTCTATTAATGCATTATTAGCCCCATCAAAATGAGGAACTACCAAAAGAGGTTAAAATAAATGCAAACGGGCAACCCTCCTCCACTTATTGTTAAATAAATGACAAATATTTACAGCATTTGGACCCTTTAATGTGGCATAAGTGAGATTTATACTTTAACTTTACCAGATTTAAAATTATAAATCTCAATTCTTTTTTATTTTATTGATAAATTAAATTCCGTCGTAACATGCAAGTCCATTTTCAAGACAAATGTTTTACCAAATAGTAAGAAATTACAAAACTCTTTGAAGGGCTTGTACATAGAAAAACTTACTAAAAGCTCATTAAAATAAACTTTTATTTCCAAAAATAATAATCAAACTATTTTTCAATTCAAAAACCCCATTTCATCAACTCTTTTTAATCATTACTCCAAAAAAGTTAATAATTAGTTTTTTTACTCAATTTCCCTTGACTTAATTCTGAGTAAGAACTTTGGTAAGTTAAATATTTTAATTTTTTTAGCTGTTAACTAGATTCATATAAAAGAATATGATTTTGATTTTTAATCCATATTTTTGGTGAAAATTATTTTGTTGAATTTTAGATATTTGTATTATAGTTGTACAGTTTTTAATTTAAAAATGAATAAACTAAATAAAAAACAAAATTCAAAATTCATAAATTAATTTAGTTTTGTAAAATTTTATAAGTAAAAACTATTTTCAAAATTGAATATCAGTAGTTAAATAAGGGGAATTTCGTACAAAATTAAGATAACGGTTAATGGGTTATCTAAACTGAAATAGTTTCATAAATTTCTGGGATATAAAAATTTATTTTAAAGAGTTCTTAGTAATTTTCCTTTAATTTTATAACTAGTCATATACCTATCATTTAATCTGTAATCATGCATTTTCATTGGAGAGGCCATCAATGTATAGTTAAACTTAAATTGGTTTATTATTTTACCAACCCATGGGAGGAAGTTGGATGTAGCGATGAATCATATGCGCCAACTGCTCCTGGGGCATAGCTCAACTGGTAAAAGACTTGGGTGACGTGATGTCTGCTTGTTGGCACCCACAATGTGGTTGTTCGAATCCCTCTGGTAACGATTTACAGGGTGGAGGAGGACTTATTGTGTGGTGACTCAGTCTTCGGCAGCCCAAAGACCCTGACTAGTTGAGGCATAACATGCACTTCACATCCTCCACGAAGCTCTAGGGCAAAGACAGTAAGGGCCCTCAGGGATGAAATTCATCCTTTATAACATGTGCCAACTTAATATGAATTTCCATTTTTTTTTAAGAATATGATCTCCAAATTAAGTCAATCATGAAATAAAAATAATGATCGGATTTTAAATTCAAGCAAAGCATGAGTTGAAGTAGGCTCAACTTAAATATTATTTAATTAATTGACCGATGTTATTAATTATTATTGGGTCACATATATTATCAATTGACCTATGAGACTACACATCGGCCCATGAGACTACACATCGGCCCGCACGACCCACTCTGTTATACTAAGTCCATGTGACCCACTAACCCAAATATAAAATGTCACTCTATGTTCATTTATAAGTATTCTAATTAATTATTATTAATTATTGTATTTTACTCTAAAATTATTCTTATACATATGTTGATTTGAGTGCCAAAGACCTCCCTGGACAACCTCATGACTCGTCTAACGTTGATTGAGTATTGCAGACAAGTTCTCATTCGCCTGAACTGAAATTTAGAGTGATTATTCAATTATCTTGACTTGGAGTGATCTGTTTTTTCAAGTAGTATAAAAAAATAATTATATAAGAATTGATAATAAAACTATATAACATCCACTTAAAATGGGCAAAATTCCTAATTATTTATGTATTGTATTAAATTTATTTGATTGTTAATTAACCAAAAACAAAACAATAGTTGTGGCCCTGTGGGCCCACTGCACGCAACTTGAAATTTGTGCCTAATCTTTTAATCCAGCTCAAAGTTTAAAAAAGATAAACCAAAATTGTCTATAAGCTCGTCTCATTCGATTTATTGATAGCCTCCCTCTAGTGAAAATTAAAAGCAATAAAACAATTTAAATATCTACTGTTTTTCTTCTTATAAGCTTTTAGCAAAGCCATAAACTAGAGCCAATAAAAGCGTCAGATGGATTGACCCACCAACTCGATAATAGGATCGAACTGGGCTGTAGTTTTGCAAACCCAAAAAGAGTCGAGTATATTGGCCCAGCCTATTAGGCTCAATACATCAAGTTAGTCTGGTGGTCCGAAGCAAATCAAATATATTTTAATATATGAATTAGATTGGACTTCCCAAAAGAGTGATCCGAAGAAATTATGCCCAATCTAGCCTAATTTTTCCCACGGGCCCGACCTAGATAATTTGGCAGCTCTACCATAAACCCCATAATCCTATTTACCCATAATCACTTTACATGTTTACCATATCTGCTTACCTTTTAGATGGTAGTTAGGTGACCCGATAATCGACAATCATACTTATTAGTTGTTTGTCAAAAAATAAAAAAATAAAAAAGGTATGGACCAAAAAGGGCTTTATTTTGACGATATTATTGGTTTTATCTTTGCATAATCAAAGAAAATGGGAGTATGGGACCCTTTCCAGCACGTGGGGATAATTTTATCCCAAAAAGTGAAGACAATTTAGGGCCCATAAGGATCCATTGTTGCATATTGCCAACATGTTTTGTTTGGACACCTTGATTAAATAATTCTATTTTCTAAAGTTTGTTTTCAAGATTAATATTAAAAATAGGTTATTTGTTCTTACCAGTTACCACAATCATCCATGAATAATAATGTGTTGTACTTTGTATTACAATGAATACATATGCTCCACACTCGTAGATGGTCCATTTTTGGTATACGCGCTTCACTTGAAATTAACAATACGATTAATATGAATGGATTAAATTAGATATAAATGAAATGAACTTAGGAATAAAATAACAAAAGGAACAAAATATTATGCGTATTCACTTATGTTTGGCATCAATAAGGAATGAGAAATGAAAGGAAAAAATCATTCATGACTTGATTTTAATTTAATGATTGTAATTAAAAATAAATAATGAGAATGTAATGAAGTATTTTTAATGACTAAATTACCCTTCGGTAGATATTTTTTAAAAAAAATAATGATTTCAACTATATTTATTAACTTTATCTTTAAGTTATAAATAATTAGTTTTCCCCAAAAGAATATATGGTGGAACCATTTTTAAATGTTTTTAAGTGCATGCAAATTATTCGTTTTGCATTGACGACACAATTTTAATTTATTAGGTTTCAAATTATCATATCACCAAAGATTATTTCTCTTATGTCCATTTACACGAATATTTATATACTTAAATTGAAAAACACAAAAGAATGGAGTGAAAAACATGTTAAAATTATTAAAAAAATTGCAACTGTAAGAAAATAAAAATAAATATTAAATCTTGGAGTAAGTTTAGTTCTATACTTCTATATAGTATTATTTACGAGTTTAATAAGAGGATGGTTTTATCCAAAATTAAAAATAATTTTACTCTTGATAGATTGTGAATGACTAAAATTATGGAGATGAGAGTAATGACTAATCTCATATTATTGGGTATACGGATTTTTGTGGGAATGAACATTCCTAACCATTACATAGAATATGGGAATGTTCATTTCGTTCTCACTTCATTTTCGCATACCAATCATGCTAAAAAACGATGAAAAATCAAAGCAATTATTGTTTCAAGAGTCTCCATTACTTGAACCAATAGATGATAAGACCTTCTAAGTTCTAACCCCAATATTTATATATTCTATTCGATTTAAAAGCAATTTTTTATATATAGTCTCCATTATATATTTTTTAAACCAAATTATTATATAGTTTTTGAAATTAAATAATAAATAAGAAAAATAAAAAGGAAATTAATAATAGTCAAAAAAAAAGAGAAAAAAACAATGGGGTCAAGTGCCCCATAGTGGGGTTCATAGATACATATTTGTGTGTGGGTCTGTTTGTAGAAATGGGGATGTCTTGAGCTTTTGGTGGAAGTTGGAACAGTGGATTGATATATGTAATTTTTTTTTCTTGAAAGAATATATGTATTTAAGATAGGAATAGTATGTCTGTTTGTCCATGTGCCTCTGGCCAAGTGCCAACTACCAATTTATATCTAAGTCTTTCAATTAAACAGTATGTGGGTTAAACAAGTATTAGAACAAGTCATAATAAATTATATCTGGACTGTCAGAAAAAAAAAAATTGTTCTTTTGATCAGTTTCAAATTTGTTACAATACAAAGTCAAACTATTTAAATTTAATCTTTGAAATTTTCATATCATCAAAATACTGTTTTTGAAAACCATAATGAAATTGAGCAACAAATTAATGTTTGAACAAAGTTAGTATTAGGGATCAACCTTGTGCTCCAGTGATTGAGACGTATGTTGAAAGGGCGAATGACCCGAGTTCGATCCCATACGAGTGTGTGTGTCCCTTCCCCAAGTTCCCCCAATTGTACTCAAAAAAAAAAAAAAAAAAAAACAAAGTTAGTATTAACTACTCTACAGCACCATTCCAACTGGATATTTCCACATTCTTGCCTGTTTATGATTAACTATTTAGCATTAATTGAGCCAAAGAAAAAGAAAATCCAATTTGGTCCTGGTCTTGAGGTAATGAATAATCAGATACACAATATATATATATATATATATATATATATACACACGATCAAT
Source organism: Rehmannia glutinosa (assembly GCA_016081115.2). NCBI lineage: Eukaryota > Viridiplantae > Streptophyta > Magnoliopsida > Lamiales > Orobanchaceae > Rehmannia > Rehmannia glutinosa. Next base: position 125,355 of record JABTTQ020001337.1, on the reverse strand, counting down.
ATTATCAGAACCCCGCGTCAATTCCTTACAAGTTACAACATTGTAGTTCGGACTAACATTCCATCTAATTTGTTCCACAAGTTGCACTTATTATGATTTAATGCCTTTCATGTTTTTTAGACAAGAATTGTGTAACACCACAGACTTACTACGTCTCATGACAATTTTGGCCCGACTCATTTGGGTTGCCCCGCCCCGTGACCGTGGCGGTGGCGGGGATCGGGATCTAGATATCGCTTCACGTGTCATGCGGTCACCGCCCCGCCTACCTTTTTCAAATTTTTTATATTTAATTTTATTTAGTCCGGTCAAGACCAATCAATCCGCTCTACCCCGTTATAGGGACGGGGAGGGCATGGGCCATTAGACACCAGATCGACCAAACTCATTGTCATCCCTAGCCTCACACAGGGGTAGAGAAACGTTTTTAAGGCATTTAAATTGGTTGTTGAAAATATCAATTGCCTTTGCCTCAGGTTTTTTGAACAATTGACCTTTGTGTGTAAAGTGTCTAAATTTCAAAAATACAAGTTCAAATTGGGTTGCTGGAAAATTCATGAGCATTAATCGCTTGAGTTTCTTGTTCAGTGGGGCTTGTCTCGATTTTTAATGATGCTTCTTTAAATCGAATTTAAATTGGATGCCAAACGTATTTATTTATTTATTTATTTTTCTTTGTAACAACCCAAGTTGGTATATGAAATACTAAGCACAAAAATCTTAAAGCAAATTCAGACAGGAAAAAAATACAATAGTGGCTAGCAATTTCTTGTTTCTGTTGTACATTGATATGTGACACAAAGATGCATTTGCAATATATGATATCATATAACAAGAAAATGAATTAATCACTGTATAATTCTTTGCTTCTTTTTGAGGGTCAGATAAAAGAATGACCCCAATCAGTCATATATACAGCTACATTTTATTTAATAAACATTTCAATCAGAATGAATTCATGAGAATCCTCTGATCCAGTCAAGGGATGTGATACATGGGGTTCGATAGCTTGAACGAACGTTCAGACATAGACGACCCCAATAAATCACTCCATTGGTCTCCAGAGTTACCTAGTATACGATAACCTTTTTCAACGAGCTCATTCCTCTTATCGGACTTGTACTTTATTGCAGTCTTCGCATGATCATCTGAGGACCTGCATAATTTGAGTGGACAGAGATTTATTCCAAGTTCTCAGATGTGAAGTTTGAGAATTAGCTTCATTTTTATTGACAAAATTCTATGGAAAAAGACAGCTATGGTATAACAAACGACAACATCACTAATTTGGGTCCCTAATGGCCAAAAACAGTTAACATGTCCACATGAAACACTAAATGCAGTAGCTTTAATCGAACAACAAATTAATGAAGCAAAAACCAAGTTGCTGCAGTTTAAGTCCCCCAGACATGCATTATTGTAGCAGATATGTACTTATGAACATGATTTTGTTATTAGATAAGAACTAGAATAGACGTCATTACATTAAGGGATAATTACAAAAAACTACCTAAGGCTTGGGCTAATTACAAAAAACCCAAAGATTTTTGAAAATTATAAAAAAAAAACCTTGATGTTTGATCCACCGCATAAGAAAAAATATTTAAAAAAGTAAAAAACTCCTTGATATTTATGAAAATATTACAATCAACCCTTTAAATTTTGAACATAATCAAACCAGAGGGGTTTATTTGTAGTTTTAAAACATATGTAGGTCTTTTTGTAATTAGCCCAAACCTCAGGGGTGCTTTTGTTATTATCCCTTACATTAATAAGGCAAAATTGCAAAATAAGTCCTAGAACTAAGGGGGTGACAAAATTGGCACCGTTCAAACCCAAATTTTTTATTTACTCTAGTAAGTATTAAAATCGCTTGTATTGCATTTTATTTTGGCTGAAATTTGAAAAATTGACCAGAAATAGGGCAAAAATTAGTTTTCCGGCCAATTTTATTGACGTGCACATTGCCTTGTTGATATGGCGCGTTTGTGTGTGGATGAAAGAGGAAGATGACTGGCCTTTAAGTCAAATAACTAAGCAAGCCAAGGTGGATAAAAATGACCACATGGAACCCTAATTAATCCATGCCGGAATCCCCAATTTTTGCTCTATTTCGGGTCGTGATTTTAATATTTACATGACTAAATCAAAATCTTGGATTTGAACAATAATCAATTTTGCCACACCCCTTAGAGGACTAATTTTGCAATTTTGCCCAAGAATAATAAAGAGAATGAGCAATTCAACAAAAAAAACTATGCTCAACATTCTCCTAAAAAACCAGTTTCATCGGTGTTCACACATTCTTCATCGTCATTTCACTATTTTGTTTTTATACATCCTCAATTTCTGTAACATATGTGAAATATCTCATGTTTTTTTAGTGTGTACATAATCTGCAGAAAAGCATTCTGGGAATTTCATTTTTAAGACCTTTAGTAGATTGAATATTGTCGAAATAAGTTAAAGTTAACACACAAAATGGTCCTTTCAATAAAAGTTAAACAAACAAGATATTACATAATATATGTTTTCAGACACAGGTTCAAAACTCACCTTAGTATGAGCTTTTCCCAATCTCGAAATCCAGCTTTGGACAAATTCTCGACAGTAATACTTCGATGCCTTTCACTTCTACCAGTCAACAAGATAACCTTAAATCCCAAGTTTAAAACCTCTTCATAAAGCTTCAAACTAGCCTCTATAGCTGGTGCCATTCCTGTCTCTACCCATTGATCGAATTTCGTACTATCAAAAATCTCCAACCTACATTATTAAAAAAACAATAAAAGAATTCAGATTGAACCCATGATCAATGCATAAATACCGTTCACGGTCCAATAAATAATCCCATTTATCAAAATTTGGAAATTATCACAACAACTGCAAACAGAATTAGAATTTCAACTAGAAATGCTGTATAACTAGTAATTAAAAACTTAAAATTTGAAAGACTTACATAATCAAGTCCATCACTGTATCAACACAATAGTAATAAGTTTGAAAAAATGCAAAAATAAGAACAACCTCAAATTACCACGAGCTTGTAGCTCAAGTGGTATCGCTCACCTTTGTAAGGGTGTTGACCAGGGTTCGCACATATTATCTTTCAGTTTCTTTGAAATTTATCCCCTTCCCTCAAACCACTACTCCCAACTTACTAAAACAAAGAACAACCCTCAAATTTAGAGTTGAAATTACAATTTTGTTGAAAAAATTGAATCATTAATGAGATGAAAGAACAATTAATCAGAACAAATACACTAGCTTATGAACAAGGTCCAACTAATCCATCCACCATAATAGATACCACAACAATACTAGAATGACAAAAAAAAAAAATCAAACTTTTATATTCTCCCCAACATGAAATCACTGAAATAGGTATTTCCAATCAAAATCAAATCTTTTGTCAAAAATTTAAAGTAACACCATAAATAAAACAACAACATATCAAATCTTGAAAAAAATTGGAAAAAAAAAAAATCACATACCCATAACCATGTTCAGCATAATAGGGAAGATTGGAAAGCAGAGTCTCATCCACATCAAAAACCCAAACATCCATTCCATCTCCACTCAAATTAACACTTCTTGCATATATTCCAGCATCATTGGAAACCCTTTGGAGGTCAATTTCATAACCCTTACCCATCATATATTCCTGTACATAATCAGCACATTCCTCTGGAATCTTTTTCCATGGGCTTAAATTATTAGCCTCCACAGCAACCCTCCAGCTCGTACACTGTAATTTCTGGGCTTCATTGATTTCGGGCCATTCAACTATTACAGGATCAAACGTTTCTTCAGAAAAACAGGCAAAGGGCAAAATGGTCAAGAAAATGAGAAATTTTTCCAGGAAACTCATCGTGGACCAATCGAAATGTAGTTTTCAGTTCCAAGATTGGTCTTTTACTGTATGATGTATATGGTCAAAGAAAAAAAAATGGGCACAAGGAAGGAATAAAGGAATAAATTCTTGGTGGGGTTTTACCTTTCTCAAGAAATGCTTTTCTTGGATAGGTCCTTTTTTTCTCTTATTTATGATGATGGTAAAGCGTATGAGTGAAGTAATGAAGTCAATGTGGAGGATAATATATACACGCATGACGCATGTATGCGTGTGTATTATATTGATGCACTTTTTAAATGTTTGAAATTTTGTGGTCTATTTAGTGCGTGGTTCAGCCAATCAGATTGCTTCAAAGGTTTGCGGACGGTAAGTTGGTTAGACAATAATAGTTCATACATCTTTTTCTAAAGTAGTTTTCAAAAAAAAAAAAATCTTTTTCTAAAGTAAATTCAATCTCATTATTTTATGTTGTATATAATATATATTATCAGTCATAACTTATAAGGTTGCATTGGAGTAGGTTTTGCTTTGGGTCAAAAATTGTATAAATGAGTTTGAATTGCTCAAATTTGGAGAAATGTTGACATGCGTTTACATTAAAATATGAATCCTAGGCTCATTTTCTTTCTAACCCTTGTCTTTTTTGTTTCTCTTCTTGTTCCTCTTTGTTGAGGGGTGGTTTTTGGCCATTAATCATCCCTATCTACATCTTATTATCAATTTATTTACCTAATAAGTGGTTTCCCACATAGATCTGGATTGTTTGTTTTTGTTATTTTTGGTTTTGTCGTTTGGTGCGACGTTTGGTTTATCACCGTCTTGGTGCAATATCTTTCTTATGTGGACGATTCAGACAAGCAAGTTTTCGATCCGGCAAACAGAGATAACAAATCAGATTATGGTCTTCAACAAGTTGCAAATCTGGAATCATAGGTATTCTAGACATTACAGGATTTTCAAAATTGTAGGCTTTAAGCCGATTTTTGTTATTAACCTAGATGCTATGAGTCTTTTCATAGTTAATCTTCCACGGTTTTTAACAAATTTGTTTATGTCTACTATCGATGATGTACTGCTAGTTTGAATTATTTAATAAAATTATTTTTTTGTCAAAAAAAAGAAAAGAAAAATTATATATGTGATTTGAAAAGGTGAAAATCCCCTAAATAGCAATATTCTTACATCTAGTTATGTGAATCTAAAAGGTAAAACCCTTTATTCATGTAATATTTTGTGAATTAATATCCAGTAAAGAATAGGTAGTTTATTTTTAAGATTCGATTGGTTGCTTCATCACAGTGAGTTAGATTAATACTTGATGCTGAGTAAATTCGCAGATCACTGCAAATTAGAGATTCTGATAAAAAATCTAACTTTTTAGTCTGGAGCTGGTAGTTCTTGAGATGAGAACTTGCCTGTGATAATTCAACAAATGTTAGACGGGCTCTGGGATTGTCCGGGGGGCCCCATCCGACGCTCAAGTCAGTACAGTAGGAGAGAAAATTTAGAGCAAATGAAACAACAATCGAGAGTAATTAACTGAGAATACTTACAAATGGGGCGGATGAACTTTTTTGTATCTGGGTTAATGGGTTGCATGGGACTTGTAGGATAAAGTGAGTTGCATAGAACCGCAATAATAGTTTGAAACTTACGGCGAACCGACAGTATTCGAATCAAATGATGAATATTTGTGGGTGAATAATTAAATAATGACGTAATTAAGTAAAAGAAATATAATTATAATTTTATCCCCACAATTACCAATTGAATTTATGTGACTACTCCAGTGGATTCAATCAAGTCGATTAATTTATTTGGTTGTGAAGTTGGGCCTAAGTTATCAGCAGGATTAGTCGTTAAACATTCAAATACGGTCACTTAAATTGGAATGGATTCTGCATCAAGCCCAGAGGTATGATGGGGGCATACACAGATCCACTTACATGTCGGGCTTTGGGGATATAATGGGCTTAAAGTATGTGAAGCAAATATGTTAATGGACTGTATATGGAAATGAAGTTGCACATTCTCTTGCCAAGCTAGGATGCCCTATTTCAACTCTTACAATTAAAAAAAAAAAAGTAGAATATAATTTTTTTTTTAATAAATTGGAGTAGTGGTTGGAGGGAGGAGATTTCAAATAAACTGAAAAATATAGGTTTTGAACCGTGGTCAACAAGGGATGACTGCAACACTTTGCATCCCTCTCTCTCTCTAAATTTCTTTTTCTCCTCATTCTCTCTTCAAACCCTAAAAATCTTTTATCCCTCCCCCTCCCAGCCACAGCCCCCTTCCCCTCCCCCCCTCCCTTCTCCTCCTCTTCCTCCCCTTATCCCCTCCCTCCCCAACCATGCTTCATGATGGGCCAATGAAGACATATTTCTTATGTTTTTCAGAGGTAATCGGAATTTCCAATCGTGAGTGGAGGCAAGTTGGAGGTTGGAGCTACATAGAGGAAAGTTGAAACCGGGTAGGTGATGGGTTGCGGTTGTAGATCGGGTGAGGGAGAGACAATTTTTTATTTTATTTTTTTCTGTATTTTTTTAGTCTTTTTTTCTGTATTTCTTTTTTGTCTTTATTTTACCGGTTGATTTGCTAAAACTCGTAGGCGGTCGGAATTTCGTCTTGCGGTGCGTGATGTAGCTCGTGCCGGATTTGTTCGAGTTGGGTAGTCTCCCCGAGGAGTGTCTTAGTCCTCCTTTTGGAGGTGGTTTAGTTTCTTTGGAGTGTTTAGTTTTCTTTAGTTTTGTATTTTTAGTTGTCTCTTTGTTTTTTCTCCTCGAATTACGGTGGTTATACCTCTCGCGGAGTTAGTTCTTCCCTTGACATGTATCAATGTATGTATGTTTAAGGTGGTCATTTTGCAAATGAGTTAGCGTGTAAGTTTTGTTGAATATCAATATATTTCTATCGTTTTAAAAAAAAAAAACCGTGGTCAACACTTATAAAATTTTCGAGCCATTTCATGGATACAAATGGAATTTTTTTAAAACATAAAGTCGATTTTGTAATGGCATGACTTTAGCTCCTTTCTAGAAAGAGATCGGGACGTAATCAGAAAACTCCATCGATAACGTTAACGAAAGCTTCGCCACCTTTACCGTCTAAATCGATCGGAAACATTTTCTAGCACGCCATTGCCGAGGGCAAGCAAAACGATGACGCGGAATTGCATTCCCTTGTGTCCAGGCTAAAGCATGCTATCAGCAGGGGCGTATTCTAAGGCATAGATGGGGGGGCTTTAGCCCCCCCAATTTTTTTGAAATTTTCATATTTATATGTAGATTTTATTTTAAAATATTAATTTTTAGTATTAAATATGTTTTTTTTTATTGATTTAGCCCCCCCCAAAATTTTGAAATCTCCATATTTATATGTATATTTTATTTTAAAATATTAATTTTTAGTACTAAATATTTATTTTTTATTGATTTAGCCCCAAAATTTCCAAATTTCTCCAATATTTTCTTTGGCCAGCTCCGCCCTGGCTATCAGTAGAGTCGATGATAATTGGGGGAGTTTCGAATGATTTTCTGCAAGAATGAGACGGGGTGCTTCATTTCGTCGAGCTTGTGTAATATCGGTTTCTTTCGGGTGGGGCAAGCCAGTATGGGTATGCATCAGGTATGCCTGATTTTAGAAACTTGGTGCATTTGATGGGGGCCAAGGGGGGCATTGGGCCCCCCTCAAATTTTGAGAAAAAAGTAGGGGTATTTTGGTCCTTTCACTTTTTCTTCTTAAAATAAATAAAAAATAGGAAAATAAAAAAGTCTTCTATTATCTTTCATTTTTCTTTCTTTGTTTTTCGTTTGTGAATCTTGTAAAATATGAGTCTTGGCCATTTTTCCCCTTAAAATTTTGTGACAGTTTTTATCTTTCCGCCATAAAATTTAACTTGAATTTTTGATTGTTTCTCTTGTCTTCTATTTGTGTATGTAATTCTATTTTGTTATTTATTTTTGAATATTAATACGTGATTGAATTAATACAATGACTTAATCAAAATTGCTATTTATTAATTTACTGTTTTATTTTTAAATTTGATGTATTGTTTTTTATTTTTATATGTGGTAATGGACAAATTGACCACTTATAATTTGTAAAAATGAAAATAGTCATATTTTTCAAAAACATGTTTTTAGCCATTCTCGACACTCATCCATACTCGTTTGTATTTTTACTCGATGAGGTACTTAGTCATGTTTGGAAAATTGATGGACCGGTCCCTAGAAATGAAAAAAAACACAAAGTGGACATTTGAACTCAAAAATGGCTAAAAAACATGGATAAAACTATTTTTATTATGGAGAAGTGGTCAAAAATTCGATAAACTTTTTTTCTATTAATTTTAGTTGGGCCCCCCTACCGCAAATTCCTGGCTTCGTCACTGGACACAAGACATGGCGATATTTGAGAATGATCCTGAGCTGCTTGCTTTTGCAACCTAATCCACTTGAAAATTGAAAGTGAAAATTGTAGAAATATAATCCCTCAAAATTTTTTTTTTGAAGAAATATGATGGTATACTTTTCAGCCCTTATATTATACTTCGCAAATTATAGAATGTCTGTGTGTTTGTGCAATTTTAGTTCTGTAAACTATAAGGGTGTGGTAAAGTTTGTCTTCTTTAAAGGCCGCCTGGCAAACGACCTTGTATTTTTCAGAGATTCTCGGATTTAGTCCTCAATTCCCTGGAAGTTTCAAAATTGCCAAGAAAAATGGGAACTTTTGCAATTTTGAATTTCCCGTGAATTGGGGACTAAATTCGAGAGTTTTTAAAAAATACGGGGTGATTTTGCCAGGCGGGATTTCAAAAGGATCAGTACTTTTACCAAATCCGTATAGTTACATGACTAAAATTGCAATTTAACCGAAAATATTTATAAGTGGGAGTGGTGATTTCTAAAGTTGATTAGCTTGTATTAGAACTTTGTTTTCTACTGTTTCACTAATTGCTTTTGATTGATATCACTAACAAAATACTCATTCATTCAGTTGCAGAAAGGAGAGAGGAAGACAATGGGGAAGGAGATAATAAGCCAGTAGGACGGACACAGCGGCCAGTGACGGTTGCAAAGTTTGCTGAACCTCTCCGTGGAGAAGATGGAGAAAAGCAATGAAGCAATAGTATATTTTTCTCTTGGAATATTTGTACAAACTAACCTATGTTGATTGTGGAACCTTTTTTGGATCCCATCACTATGCACATCCTTCTATTGAATGGTGCATATAAGATCATTACAAAAACTGGCAATGATCATTCATTCCATCACAAGCTACCAACAAAGCATAACCCGGCTATGGCCTATGATCATATCCAAGTAACAAAATAATCTCATCCAAAACAAGATAAAAGTGTTTTGCATATTTTGCAAACTGACACCTTTTACTTACAAGATTACTGCACCTAAAATGCTAAGACTCAGGCATTAAGGGCTGCTATTTTCAATTTGGATGCTCTTAAAATCCTAGAATCTATATAATCAAAAAGAACCGTTTTCAAATATCTATTAGGAAATAGCGGCACAAATCACAATGATAATGCTACATGAAATCCACTTGAACTAAATTTGGGTCAAATTCCAAATATAATTAAGCTGAGTGTTTCAACAATTTTAAATTCAGTAAACAGGCTTCATAATCAAACATAAATCAATACTAAACACAACAGAGAGACTTAATGTACTCAAATCCACTAGTACCAGGATATCTCAAAGAAGCTCTAACCACCTCGTCTTCAAACTTGGATAGGCTTTCGAAAGTCTTGCGGACAAGATTGTATCGAATGATTTTCTTCGGACTCTGCAAAACCAAGAATGCATCCTCTTCATGCTCACCACGGACGACCGTGAACACAGAGAAAACTAAATTGTACCATCCCATCGGATTGATATGACCCCAAATCATCTCACGATTAGCTGCAACAACCGGTGTGAGATTAACTTGGTATTTGACAAACCACTCGGAATAATCCCTTTTCATCTCGTAGACATCAAATTGAATCGTCGAACAGGGCGTCTCGATGAAATGCAAGTGGCCACAAGACTGGCCGAAGAAATAATCGCTTCTAGAATTCCTGTGGTACCGGAGAGGCAACATTGGCATTTTATCAAGCACCTGGTTGTCAATGTTGAAATACAGAGACTCTCCTTCACCAATACCCAGCCAATGAATCGCACCATTCCAGTAGACCCCTTTGTCGAAATTGACCATAGCTGCAAACGGCTCGCCGCAAAATTGCCATGTACGAGTCTCTGAAGAATATATTCCGATCAGAAACTGAGAGTCGGCGAGTTGCAGTGACCAGATGCAAACGACGTCGTAGTGACGAGACTTAACGGGATCAAACCCTAAGCTAATACCACTCAAAATCCCTAAACTTTTATCGGGTTTTGGAAGCTCCGAACAACTGTTGGTTGTCGGATTGTAAACATAGTACCTATCGACGCTGCAACAGAGCAAAAGCCCATTGCAAGATTGCAATATTCTAACTCCAGAAAGCTCGTCAATGAATTTAGGTTTCCTGAACGGCGGAGACGTCGATTCTTGGGCAGAGAAGGGGACGTAATCGAACAGTTTATGATCATCGGCAGAAGGCAAAAAGAGGCCGACGGCCGGATTGGGATTGGGATAGTGTAGATTACAGAATACTGGGTTGATAAGGAGAGACAGCCAGTCTTTGGATACCGATTTGAAACGGAGGAGAGATTTTAGGGGAAGGAATAAAAGGATTCTTGCCAGGAGATGGTCGATCGAGGCGACGATTTCAGCTGGGCTTGTGTTCTGGATTTCCTCCATGTTTGATGCGTGAGTTTGTGATTTCTTTCACATGTTTGGTGCTGTGTTACTTTATTGTAATGTTCTGGTGGCGAAAAGTGCGAGAAGTCGATGGCGGCATTATCAAGAAAGACAAACATGGTTGGTTTAGTTAGCCTACATAGATACATTGAATACAATACCATAATTGCAAATTTGCAAATGTGGAAGATGACGAGGTTTCGACATTTTGTTTAAATTCATAATTTACAAGAGTCTGAAACTTAATAAAAATATATCTTTGTTTCTTTTAAATACATTGATAGAAATACCTAAATAAATATGTTAGAAACTACAAAAGATGAAACTATGAAAAAAGATTCATAATAGAAAATCGGCTTCAAACCTGCCATTTTGAAAAAAATCTATAAACGATTAGAATACTCATGATTTGGTTTTGCAACATGTTTTATAGGCCTTCAACGCTAATGCCCTAATTCAATCGTAAAAACTAGCTCATGAGTGGAGATTTGATCCCAACTTTAAGTGTCAACTTATGAATCCAATGTGGGATCATATTTAATATTAATAAACTTATAAGTATTTTCTAAATTAACTTTCACAACTTAATTAATTAACACTTAATATTAAATCTATTATATATTTACATTTAGTTGCTAATTACTTAATTTTAATATAGTTCCTATTAAATTAATATATAATAGACTATACCTTTTCTTTTGAAACTATATAATAGACTATTCTTATTAGCTAAAAAAATTATACTTTTAATTTATTATTCATCACAAAATTAAACTTATATAATATATATAATACAAATTTATTAAATATATGAAATATTATTAGTAATTTTTAATTATTAATTGAATAATCATAAATAAAACTATATTAAATAGAAAATAGTTATTTTAGTGATTAATTTTTAAAATACAAAATATTATTTTATAATATAATGCATAATTTTTAGATTTATTATGAAAAAATGTATGAATAATTGAATATATTAGACTACATAAAGAAATTGGAAAATTAAATGATATTTTAATTGTATAAGGAGTAAAGTGATATAAATTAATAGTATAAAGTAGGGATGGCAATGGGTAGGATTCGGGTAGGATTCTACATCCTCCATCCCCATACCCATTTATTATATTCATACCCATACCCATACCCATACCCATCGGGTATTCGCCATACCCATCCCCATACCCATCTGGAGGATCGGTATTCATACCCTACCCATACCCTCTTACCACTTACAATTGTATTTTTTCAAATTTTAGTTATTTCTTTTTTTAAAGAGAAAATTGAGTTATTTAAATAAAAATATAGATATTTACTAAATTCTAAAGGAAACAATAAGAAATTCTAAAGGAAACAATAAGGAAAAAGAATACATATAAGAATTAGCTTAACTATATATTATAAAAATATAGCAAAATATTAAAAACGATTAAACAAAAATGTTAGTGGGTTAGTGCATTCTCATTGAGACTTGGAGAAAAATCATTTTCTTTAAATATAAATAAATAGAGTTGTATAAATAAAAAATATATAAAATATTATAAATAAATATATATGTAGATATATTATATATATAATATTATTATTTAATCGGATCGGGTAGGGTATGGGTAGGATGTACCTAGACCCACCTCCATACCCATACCCGAAAATACCCATACCCACATACCAATTTATTTAATCTCCAAGATAAAACTAGCCCTCCATACCCTCCTCCGTTAGGGTCGGGTAGATGGATCCTCCGTCGGTTCGGAGGAAATTGCCATCCCTAGTATAAAGGGATAAAATAATATAATTAAAAGTATAAGGGTTCAAGTAATATTGGATGAGAGAATAGGGGTAAAGTGACATTTACCCAATACAGAAAGCAAAACCCTAAAATAGATTGCCTCTCCCCTGTTAGGATTTAGGCGCAGCAAATTTTTTTGATACCATAATCTGCCGGCCAGAGGAAGAAGAAATTGTCCAACAAAGCACAAAGAAACAATGGCGAAATCAATGAGATCGAAGAGGGAGAAGAGGCTGAGGGCGATAAGGAGAGAGCTAGTCGAGCCGATTTACGATAAGAAAGACGCCGCCAAGCTTGCCGCCCAGGAGGCTGCCCTTGCCGCCCCTAAGCTTCCGGTCAAGTCCACTCCGTCTGAAACCTCCGCCGCCATGGAGGTCACCGCTGCCGCCACTACCCCCTCTGCTAACCACAATGGCATAGGTTTGATTATTTTTCTCTCTTTTCCCTTCTCAATTCTTCTGATTTTTCCAATTTAGTTCTCAGATTAATTATGGATTTGTTATTTTTGTTGTACATTGAATTTGTGATGTGTGAGCTTCTGGCGGTTTTCAGTTCCCAATTACTAGTGCTCTCGGCTTTTCAATACTACCTCTTGTTTCTGAGATTTTGAGCTCAATCCCCTTTCCCTTCATTACAAATCTTTGAGTCCAAATCACAAATTACTTATTTTTTTCCCCATTTAACGCTAGTCGATATACTCACTCTTCTGCTGTAGTATTTTCCCCCATTTAATGCTAGACGATATATTACTGTTTCATGTGTATTGAAGCAAATTAATTGTTCATATACTTCATTGTCTATCTAGTGGAAAAGCTGGTGTTAAATGAAACTGGGTCTTTTTTCCAGTTATTTCTGGCATAGTGGTTATCAATGGTGTATTAATCTTGATATTACTGTTTAGCAGATGTGGAGATGGCTGATGACAATAAAAGCTTAAAATTTTTGAAGCCTATTGGGCAGAAGCTGAAAAGGAAGATCAAGATAGCCAAAAGGAAGTATCGTGGCAAGGGCAAGATCAGAAAGAAGCATAATGTGTAATTTATCAACGAAAGTCGATTTATTTTGCCTTAATTGCATTATCAGGCTGTAGTGTGACGATCTGGTTTATGTTTATGAAAACTTTGAAATTTTGAGATGCTATTTTTATAGAAGGGAAATGACATATGAACTGCCCGAGTTAGGGAATTAGAACTAATGCTTGTTTGTTTGAACATTTAGTTAATGTTTTGCTTTTTTATAAATGAACCGTGTGGAATTAATCTTGGTTCGTCTATTATCCAGGAGTGTTTAAATTGTAGAATGTTAAAAGAGGCCAAAATTATGATGTGCAATTTTGTGTTAAACAGATAAATCAACAACTTGTATGGCAATGAGCAAGTGCATTATTTGCTGGTATGGTGGAACAATTGGCATCTTTTTTGTGAATCGTATTAATACTGTATTGTGAATGTTGAAAAAACCAAGAGAATGATTCAATAACACCACAGCAGCCTGTGCATGGTCATTCAAACCCATTTAACGAGTACCCGAAAAGAGAAGTAAAGAAAAACCCAAGTAATATATATTGCTGCATCAATAATCAGAGATATCTTGTTAGTACAAACCACCCTAAGTAAAATTTGTGATTTGGGAAGTGCAAAACCAACCTTACTAATGGTTCCCATCGTCACAGAGATAGATAAAAGGTTTAAGATGAACTAATTTATAGACATTGATCTCACTTGTAAAATGACAAGAATGTGAACTTTGGAACTATAATCATAAAGCCAATACCAAACGCATGAAGGGGATTCAATCATAAAGCCAGTATCAAACACCCGCAAGGGATTCAATAATTTAGAAAGCTCGTGGAAACGTAGGTTGAACTATAGCGTTCCCAAAATCAAAGATATCTTCCATAGTGTTGCAATCAAGATTGAATCGTATGACGTTACCAGAAATCTGCAAAACCAAGTATGAACCTTCCTCCTCAACCCTAATGAGAGTTAATACACAAATGGGAAACCAAATGTTGTTTATCAACTCATTGACATAAGCCGTCTCGGGAAAGCAAAGAATAGCCGTTGTCAGATAAACTCGATACTTCACAAACCATTCTGAGTAATCCCTCTTCATCTCATAAACATCGAATATTTTTTGTGCAACACAATTTTCAACTATATGCAAATGATCACAAGACTCCCCAAAGTAACCGATAATTTCCCGAACACTCATTGTAGCAGGTAATGACATATTTCCAAACGTTTCTTCGTTAACATGGAAATACAAAAGCTTGTTAGGCCAATATCTGATCCAATGGATCGAGCCATTCCAATATACCCCATGATCAAAACAGTTTGTGGCATTGAAGGGTTCACCGGACACTCTCCACACACGAGATTCAGCCGAGTATACCTCAATTTGAAAAAGCCCATGAGCAAACTCCGAGTCTCTAACACAAACAACTTTATAAAGGGGAGACTTAGCAGGATCAAAAGCCAAGTTTACTCCATACACATTCTCAGGAACTCCGTTCATAACACCTGGCAAAGGAAGTTTGGTGGAACAATTTGTAGTCGGATTATATACATAGCAACTACGTATCGGAGACATACCATAAGATGGATCATTCCAAGAGCTACAACAAAGAAGCCCATTACAAGAGTGCTGAATCCCATACCAAAAAGAATCCCCTGGAAATTTGAGTTCCCTAAAGGGCGGCTTGTTTGGATTTGACACATCTAAGTGAATGTACTCAAACACAGAGCTCTTGCGGCGAGGATATACCAATCCCAAAATAGGGTTAGGGCGTGGATAGCGCAGAAGGGAAAAATGATGGCTGGTGATTAAAGATTTCCAATGTTTGGACACTAACCTGAAGCGAATGAGTGATTTAACCGGTAACCGTACAAAGATTTGCATCAAGAGATCATCAATCGAACCTATAACATCTGCTGATCTTGCTGTAATGATGTCAACAGCCATTCTCATTTCTCAATAAGTTTTGCAATTTAAGCTGTGGAATTTTTCTGGGAAACAGAACAGGAGGTGAATCACAACAAAATTTCAATACATGAGCATATTATGCAGTATAAGGATCAATTTCCCAATGCAACAAATTGCAAAAACAAACAAACAAAACAGCCGGATAAGGCGAATCAATCGCTAATCACGCCATTTATTTTCGTTTCGAGTTTCGACGAATTGGTTCAACACAGGAAAAAGAAAAACTGATAATTCGATGAAATTGGGAAAGATCGAAATGAAAATCATTGGGTTTACACGAAGATTACCTGATTAGCCTCCGTGGTGAAGAATTCTCAGAAATCAAAATAGTAAATCATAAGAAATTTTGAAGCCCTTGGGACTTGGAAGCATAGTAAAGAAATTTAAAGCCCATTCAGGGATAATTTGTTAAACTCGTAAGTGATTGGTCTTAACTCTTAACGGTTTCAGCTCAGTCCTAAGTCTGGGTTTCGAGTTAAAAGGGTGACTATTTTAAAGTCGGCAATATTGCGAATTCAACTCTAACGACATGATTGATATGTAGGAATGGGGTAGGAGTGAAATGAACATTTCTTATTTCATTTCCATCCACATGCTTGGTATGCTTTAGTAATAGGAATACTCATTCCCGTGGAAATCTCTATTCCCAAAAGTAAGGGAATGACCATTCCTCTTCTCCCGCATGGGTTTAGCTATTCTCAATCATCAAGAATGACTTAAATTTTATTTTTAATAAAATTATCTTTCTATAAATGACTAAAAATGTTGGATATAATCTATATTTTTGAAAAATAGTGTTATAAATAAAAAAAAATATTTATAATTTAAATATGAGTTATATTTGATATTGTAATAAATCATAGTCAATTTCTATCAATATTCAATAGTTAAATCAAAATTTCGATATAGAATTCTTTTGTTGATTTTCTATATTTTCTTATAAAAAATAGAGATAATTACAAAAATACCCCTGAGGTTTGGGATAATTACATAAAAACCCAAAGATTTTTTAAAATTACAAAAAACCCTCGAGGTTTGATTATGTCTTATATTTTCCCCTTCATAAGCAAAAAAATATCAAAATCCTCCTGATATTTATAAAAATACTATAGTTACCCCCTTAAATTTAACACATAATCAAACCTGGTGGGATTTTTTGTAATTTTAAAACATCTCTGGAATTTTTTGTAATTAGCCCAAATCTCAGGGGTGTTTTTATAATTATCCTTAAAAAATATTATATAAAATATTTTTTCATACATATATATATATATATATATTATTTAGAACACATTAAAATAATCTTATATCAATTTACGAATAACATATTTAATAAAATTTTATTTAAGAGAATTTGATACTTTAAATTATTTTTCTCAATTACTATCATTCATTTATAATTACCAATCAAGATATTTAAATCAAGTAAAAAATCGTCATACATTCATTTCTCCATTCCTTGTACATACCAATCATAGGAATAGTAATACTACATCATTCCATTCCTAATGTTATTCCATTCTTATATTCATTCCGTTCCAACCTAATTCCATTCATTCATATCAATCATGTCGTAAGGCTTTGGACTAAATGAGTCACTATCGGGCTACAAAACATTTTTTTTTAAAAATCTGAAATTTTGAATTAAAACATACATAACATTAACATTAATACTCAATATACAAAACTAAATTGTTAGGGCGATTAAGTTCGACCCAAGTAATTCCCAAAATAAAAGATTGGTTTTTGATTTGTTTTGCCTTTCTAGACTTATGGTAAGATTGAGTTGTAAATAGATTATGAAAGATTTCATATTGATATGGTATAGATATATTAGGACTCTTTGATATTTATCTTATTTCCTAACATAAGTGATATACTTGTCATATATTTGTATATATCTTCTTTCCTTGTGTATTAGGACTCTTTGACGGACTTGGACGCCTATATAAAGAGAAGAGGACGTGCAATGAGTCTGAACTGCCCTGGATGCGATCTCGAATGTGACTACATCTGAGATCACATTCAGTCCTGCAAATTGTGTTTGTTAGTTTTTCATCCATTGTTTTAGTATTGTGATTAACGTAGTCCACACATATCTATTGTTGGATGAGTTGAATTACATAGATCAGATACACTCTAGATAGGAGTTTTTCGTTGAGTTTCTACTAGTTGGATTTTAGTATTTTTGTATACGGAATCAAACAATTTTTACTAGTGAAAAGTTTTGCCATATTGGCACGTCTACAAGTTTGTTGGCTTGTAGACAATTTTTATTTCGTGTGTCTTGTTACTGTTTTCAAAATTCCACTGCATGTGATTGTGAATGTGACCATATCTGCAATCACATCCTTACTCTGCAAAATTTTTGGTAAAATTCCGTGCTATAATTCTTTCATAAATGACCCATAATATTAAAAACCACGCATAATCTATAGACTATAGTTTTTTTTTTGAGATAGACTATAGTTGCATGTACAAAATCTTAAAGTTCAAACACTCAAGTTTTAAATTTCATAAATAAAATTATACAAATACGACTCAAGTACACAACCATGTGACTACTAATTAAGCATCATCGTCAATCGCATTTCATCTCTCTTGTAGTACAATGAATTTATCTTCGAATTCTTCTTCATCTAAAATATATACAGTAACTCCCCCTCAAGAAAAAAAAATAATATATATATATACAATAACAAAAACCAATCGCCAGTAAGAAATTAGTCTTTATATATATTATTGAAATCAAAACTATAAAATTATTATAAATTACTTCTAGAACTAAAATGAGTAAATAAAGATTAAAAGTTCTTTAATAATAGATACTCACGCCATACAAACTAAAATCATCATGTGAATTTGAAAAAATATTCACTAATAAGAGATAATAGAAAATAAATATATAATATTATAATTACATTTATTTATATTTTTTAAGCGGCGGACTAACCCTAAAGTGAATCGGACTAGAGTGAATAATGTGATATTATTACATAATTATGATGGTTGATGTAATGTATTTTTGTTAAATTATAATTGAATGTAATTGATGACTAGAAAAATGAGAATGACTCACCACAGACAATAGCATGTTGGGGCAAAAAAAGTAAAAAAATTTAGTGGCGGTTTTTTACAAAAATATTCTACAAGCAACCATTCTCTAAAATTTGTAATTTCACCCCGGACACAGATCAACGGTCTGACCAATCTAAGATAAGTGTTTGGAAGCGACAGAATGGGATTCAGTTGGAATTTGGCCACTTTAGGGGCGGGGTGGATGAGATCCATGAGTAGTTAGGTGAAGCCTTAATTTGTAATGCCTATAACTTGGATTTCAAAAAAAAAAAAGTTGTAACTTCAGATTATTGAAAATAATTCAATAAAGTATCAATTATACAATACCCTTGCTTTTATAATATATTATAAACTTAGGATTATTTCAGTACAATACTAATTAATCAAAGAATACGTTCATGTAGCATTCTTTTAATAAATTGTCTATTTAAATTATATTATATTATCTAATAAAATTATATTAGCATTAAAAATTAGAAAACTAATTACTATAATATATATTTGCTAAAATAGGAGCAAATAAATCGCTCTATCAAGAAATAGTTCCTGAAAATTTGTTATGTTATTATTTATAAATGATATGTACAGAATATTAATCAATATTTTCCAGGTAAAATCTGATAATCACTTTTCTCAGTGTTCTCAAACACTTAGTGAGATTAACTGGAGGGAGAGAATACAAGGATGTAATACAACAAGTCACCACTTAAATTAACTTGCTTGCAATCTCATGCTACAAACTTATTATCAACTTGAATGAAATTTGTAAATGATGAAATTTCCAACCCTACAGGGTAAAAGAAATCAATTTCTTGCTTGTCCCTGATATATTTCATGTGAAGCCAATCACATAAAAATAAACAACACTGAAAATGCAGTTAGAAAATTGAGTCAAATTTACTTTATGAGAGCTAATTTCAACCATTTTGATTATGCTACTGGCAGAATGTGCAACAACATAAGGCACTAATTACATAACAAGTTGCAGTCTTTTTCTAGGAGCATTGAAGAAATTGTCCAAGCAATACATAATTTCTACCTTTGTTTCAATAAGAAGGTGAATATTATCCACACGAGGTAGGATCCGAAAACATGCGAAGGGATTCAATGTATTCAAAAGCACGAGACGGATGTCTAATCCCATCATCCCCGCGAAACTCACAAATCACTTCGAAAGTACGGCACTCAAGATCGAATTTCACAAGCGTCCGCAAGATCTTCATAACCAAGAACGCACCTTCTTTACCCCGAACGAGTAATAATATTTTGAAGTTATTTGAAACCCTGCTCGTATATCTTTCAAAAGAAGTCCTCTCAGGAAATGCAAACCAATCTTTGTATATCTTTCTCGAAATTCATGGTGTTTTGGTGTAAGAGAGAATGACGATACAGATAGGGGAGTTCTTTAGAAACACCATGAAAACTTCAACACCAATTCTATGTGGGATATGGGAGTTTTTAGAAACACCCCAAAACTATTTTCCAACAACAAATTCATTTGAATGACGAAGAAACAGAGAGGAAAAAGCCAATTGCTATCGCGATTATTTATTAATTTATTAATTTTGTTTCTAATCTTTCCATAAATCAGATTGACAAAAGCAAGTGCAACATGAGTGATTTATGAAAAATTGAGTTAGAAATTCATTTCAATTAAGGGAAACTTACTGAATAAGCGCCGCCGAGAGAAAAAAATGTTAAACCTAATGAAGAGAGATCTGAGAGCATGGAACGGGTAGCTACCCAAGTGGGTAGCATCGACTAAACCGCATGGAACTGCAGAGAATTTTCTGCAAAATTGGGAAGACTTATTGGACTTGGCAAAGTGAACTCTATTTGACACTTTGCACCCTTAATTTACGCATATTTGGCATTTTGCATCCTCAAATTTATATTTACTTGGCAAATTGCACCCTATTAGCCAAAATATACATTTTCAAAATAATTTTGTTGAAATTTGGGGATAAAATTCACTTTTTCCATTCCCACACTTTCTATCTTTTTAAATTTGTTACTTTCCTACCAAAAATTAATTTATACTAGTTAAGTTGCTTAAATAAATTTGAATTTCATGTTAATGTCTATTATTTTTATTTTGTTTGTGAAAATGTGTTTCTATTTATGAAATATTTGGCCGGATTAGAATGCAATTTTCTTTTATGTCTATTTTAAAGAGGGATTATCAATAATCAAAGTCCAAAAAAGAGGAAAATTAAAAATTGAAAAGTAAGAAGGAAAAAAAGATAGAAAGGAAAGACCGAAAAAAAAATTCAAATAATTTTAATCTAAAACTATTATTCATATTTGAAAATAAAAATATCTGGAGTTTAAGTGAGAAAACCATAAATCATTTACGAATATTTTGTAGTTAAAAATATAGCTCATTGATATAAGTGAAAATAATAAAATAATTAAAATTATTTAATAAAAGTGTATCTTTTTTAGTTTTTCATGTGGAACAATTTTTGTAAATAAAATATTATTTTTTTGATAATTGTTACTTTCATACTTTTTTTTTTGCATTTTTTATATTGATGTGTTTATTTGCATGTTCAGTTTGTGGCCTATGGTCCTATAGGGTGGGTGCACATTGTCAGGTAAATATCAATTTGAGGGTGCAAAGTATCAAATGGGTGTAATTTGAGGGTGCATAGATGTCAATTATCCTACACTCATGGACCATTGTGCTCTGCATACTCTCTGTTGAGAATTATTTTATCAATTTTCTAAATTAAAACTGTATGGAAGTATTGTACAATTGAAAATAACATATTGCGTCTGGAATTGATTGTAGTTTATTTTGTCGAGCATTTGTACCCAGACTATTGACTTGAAATCAAATTCATCAGTCTAATTCCTCCCAAGATCTTGTAATACTCACAGATAAACTCCGTTTCATGGACTTAAAAAAATAGGTTAATTTGTTAACTGCTAGAATGCTTTGAGATTGGACTCATGTATTTAGTGGGGGATGAAAATCTATCAGAATATGGGAGTCTCCCTTGCTCCAAAAAACCCTTCTTCAAACCTTTTTTTAATAAGTTGAGAGTAGTGGTTGGAGACATTGGCGAAGCTAGCTTAGGCCCAGTGCGGTCGGCGGACCGCACCGGATCTCGGTGACATTGTTAAATTTGAGTTTTGGGCCGCACCAAATTCACCGGTCTAGTTCATATAAAATAAATTGAGTTAAAATTTAAAAAGCCAATAAACCTTACCATCTTGACCCAAAATATTAAGAATTATCTGACTTAATTAAGATATATGTGTCGATTAATAATTGTCTTATGTAGAGAGAGATATGTTACAAACTTGATAATGAACAGTTTTTTTGGAGCATTTTTCGAGTGAATTTTTGGATCTAAATAATAATAGTTGGTTAGTAGTTAATTTAGAATAAACTTCTGGATAAGCCAATTCTCCAAAAAATTTATTCTAGAGAAATCATAATTGGAGATTATGAAAACCCGCAAATAATTGTTGCAAGGTACGGCATTTATATTTGCCTTTTTTTCTATTTTTTCAAAATTTCAGTCCGATATTCGTCCTGCCAAAACGAAAAAATTTCTGACCACACTGGCCGGAATTTCTGGCTACGCCCATGGTTGGAGAGAAGGGCATAAATTTCAAAGAAACTGAAATATACATGCAACGCTTGCCTGCGAAATTTTTTCACCTCTTATATTTTTTGGACAAATTTTTGCATGAATATGTGATTGCTTGTGAAATTTTTTCAACAAATACATTATTCACTTTTCTCATTTTTCAAATCATCAATCACATCCACTTATAATTTAAACAAAAAAATATCACATCAACTATCATTATTATATAATCATATCCCAAATACACTATTCACTCTCTAATTTTTCAAATCACCAATCACATCTAATCACTATTATACTAAAAAAACTATCATATCAACTACATCATCACATTTTCATCTTATATCCAATCACACTCTCAAAATCTATTCTCATTTTTTTAAAATAAAATTTTCACACCATTCTCTGTAACAGTAAAAATGAGCGGAATGAAAGATTAAGGGTGCGATTCGATATACTTTCATTTTGAAAAATTCCTTTTCGCTAGAGAATAGTTGAAAAAAAGTCCTGATGAAAGTTTTTGGTAAATTTGAGAGTGTGAATGGATATGTAATGATGAAAGTTGATTTGATTTAAAAATAGTAAAATAATGATTGGATGTAATTGATAGTTAAAAATGTGTGAGTGAGTGAATAGTAAAATTTATTGGAGAATGTGTAGCAATGATTAGTTTTTTGTGAAAAAATGTGTAGATGTGATTGGTGTAAGAAAAAATGAGAAAAAGTGAAAGTGAGAGAATAGTATATTTTCTGAAATTTTTCATAAACAATCGCATGTTTGGTCAAAAAAAATTCTCCAACGGAACGAAAATAAAATTTCGCTCATATCCAATCGCAGCCTAAGCAATCTCCCCCACAGAGTTCGTACCCTAGTCAACACACTTATAAAGGGTGATGAATACCACTTGAGGAACAAGCTGACCCCCTTCTTTCAAACTGGTAAGAGTGTTTTGGGATGAGAACTCTCCTTTCTGGGTTAGGGAACTTTTGTCAGATGATAGTAAATCCTGGAATCCTTATTTTGTTAAAAATCTGTTTAGTTCTTCTGATTGTGACCTTATTCTTCGAACCCCGATTCACCAATCTGGGGTAATGATAGTCATAGATATGTCTGGCATTTGACTCTTTATGTGGAGAAGTACAAGGGCAGACATAAATTGAAACATAGTTATCTGTTTGAGAAAAGTCAATGTTTGTGCATAAACCTGAACTCCAGGAGTGAGTTATAGGTCAACTGAAAATTAAAATCAGGTAATCATAATTCACGACAACATATGTAAATGTTTATGAAGAGTGATGATGATTTAAAAAAATAAACGATAATCTTAAGGCAGAAAACTTCCTTTTATTACATAGCAATCACTATTTTCGCATTGTCCAACTGAAAAAGCTAACAAAATGTTCAAATAACACCAAAATATCCAGCTCAAAGAAATACAAACTCTTAAGTTGCCTGACTGAATACAGTACAGAAAAGCACAGAGAGAAACAAAGCAATAGCTTTCCCCACAGCTACAATGAAAGCCAACCTCACCAAGCAACGATCTTTATTCAGCAACGACAAGAATAAGTGGCGTGGAGTTGCCATCAAGCATAAGCAACTGATTCGATGTATTCGAAAGCCAATGGACCATCAAATGTGTACCAACCATCAACTACAGTGCCCTCGAAGTCAAAAATCTCTTCAAAAGTTCTACACTTAATATTGAACCGTATAATCTTTTTAGAGATCTGCAAAACCAAGAATGAATCTTCCACCTCCTCACCTCGAACGAGAGAATATATGGAGAAGTCATATGCGATCCTGTTTAGCCGGATATCTGGGTAAAAAGCCATATGAGGATATGCAGTAGCAACAATTGAAAGGTCAACTTGGTATTTCACAACCCACTTCGAATGGTCTCTCTCCATCTCATAAATAAGTATTTTACCTTGTGTATGATTGCTTTCAATGAGATGCAAATGGTCACAAGATACCCCAAAGTATTCAAGTTTCCTCGTCTTCCAACCATCGGTAGGACCTGGTATCCATCCAAGTGTTTCTTGATTAACATTGAAATACAAAACATTACAAGTCACAAAAGAGATCCAATGAATCGCATCATTCCAGTAAACCGCATAGTCAAAATTGACACCAGCAACAAAAGGTTCACCAGACACACTCCACAAACCAGATTCAGCTGAATGCTTTAAAATTTGAAGAGTCCTATGAGAAATGTCTGTCCACCGAACACAAATAACTTTGTAAGGGGGAGACTTGGCACAATCGAAAGCCAAGTATACTCCATGCACGCCCTTTCCATTCTCATCACTTGGTGTTGGAATTTTTCTGAACTGGTTTGTGGTTGGATTATATATGCAACACTTTTTTACAGCAAACTTACCACCCTTATACATATAGCCTTTAGAGCCACAACAAACAAGTAATCCATTACAAGATTGTGAAATCCAAAAGCATTCAGAGTCCTCCTCTGGAAAATTGAGTTTCCGAAATGGAGGGTTGATTGGAGCTTTAAAATCAAAATGGATGTACTCAAATTCGCATCTCTTACGGACAGGATAGAATAATCCCACAGCAGCACTCGGATCTGGGTTACGGAGAAGACGAAAATCTGGGCTGGTGATGAGAGATTTCCAACGTTTGGAAACTAACTTAAAACACATAAGTGATTTCACAGGTAAGCATAAAAAGATCTGCATCAAAAGGTCATCTATTGAATTCACAACCTCGGCTGATGTTGCTAGCTTGGTTTTTCTGGGAATCTTAATTTTCGAAGTCATCCTTCAAAGGAGTTATCGAAGCAGCAAATATAACTTACCTCAGAAGCATATTTCCAAGCATGTTGTGAGCAATACTTCAAATGCTGCATGTTTTGCAGAATAAACCATCAGATGTCGTTGAATGAGAATCCCATCTTCCATTCTGTTCCCAGAAATCAGATTAACATAAAGAACAAGGAGTTTCCAAATTAATAGATGGTTTATGTTGAACAATTCAGACAAGAGACAGATATGAATGTTGTTTGATCTAACGAAGAGAGCGACCAAGAAGGTCGTCTGGCCCAGAAATTGGGACCTTCATTCATTGATTTACTCTGCAGTAGAGTAAATCAGAGGAAATGCACTCTCAACAACACACAAGTGCAGACATACACACAAAATAGAAGGGAGGGGGAGAGAGAGAGAGCAGTTAGACATGATTTAGTAAGCTATCAAATAGTAACTTCCTCAAATCATTTCAAATTTGGAATAATTTTATCTTCAAATTTGTTGATGCTAGCAAATTATATATCGGTTTCATCGGCAGATACTAGCGTAATCTATAAGCAGATGACATCACTGCTGACGCCAATGACCAGCGCAGTGGGACCCCCCCCCAAAAAAAAAAAAAAACTCTTTTCCCAGTGCAATTTGACCCTTTATATTATTTACAGTATTTTTGCCTCTGATTTAATAGAGGAAATAAAGTTCGCGGATGTTTTATCTCTCTCTCAATACCATGTCGTATAAGCAAGGTTTGCAAGAGAAATACGAGAGAGGTGAAAAATGATATTCTGCGTGCTGCAGCCTCTCAGTCCTCTTCATATATGCAATGTCTTCCACATAGATAATGACATAAATAACATCAATTATAACCAAAACTTCGACAATCTCAAATGCAGCCTGAGATAAAAAAAAAAAAAAAAATCTGAGTGATGTGAGCCTAGGCATATCTATGAACAAGATTTCGGCAATCAGGTAGCAATAGAAATGGATTGTCAACCATATTGCACATGTATCTAGCACATAGGGAAACTTCATACCTTAGGTATAATCCAAAGTCAAAATAAGCCAAAAAGATTGCAAATACTTTCTTGATTTGTACTTTATTCCTTTGATAGCAGGTACAGTTACAACACACTATGAAATCCCACGGTATTGTTAGAATAATCTATACCACATAATTTCAACATTCAATCTTGGAGGAAAATAATCTCAATCATTAGAATTAATTGCACACCAGAAAAAACAACTTCACAGCAGGAGTAAATGCACTTACATAATAGATCAGGAGAAGAATGAAATCTTCTGTAGAAATATCCTTTGTCAGAGTTTCCTTGACCTTAGAGAAAAAAATTATCAAGATCAGTCATCATGCTCGGTTTGTGTGTCAGGAAAAATGATTGGGAGAAACTCTTAATGAGAAAGAGCCAATGTTCAGTACAGAACCTAACCAAGGAGAGAAATGGTTCATGGATAAAGATTTCAAAGACGTCATTACGGAGCAAATATATTTATAGATAACATACATCAGGATCAGAAAAATCTTTTGTTGTAGTATAATAGATTTTCTTCTCATTTTTGGGGGTGGGTGGGTGGGTTGGGGATACGTGTGATTGGTCTTTTCTATTAGGTCAAAAAAAATTCTTAAAAACTTACAAAGGTTGGGAATTTACTCTTACTATGAACGAGGTACAACTACTCCAATTGTTAATGGAACTGAGCTTCCTTCATGTGTATGTAATAGATTCCAAAGCATATTAAGACTAGATTGTGCATCAGGATCTTTCACATCTCTTACAAAGCCTTATTAAGCACAGACTTGAATCGCGGTGGACCTAGCTAAACCTTCAAGTAGAGCTACAGAAGATAAGAAAAGAAATATTACAATGTGGTGAAGTTCCAGGTTTTCTGAAAATGGTTGGAAGTATAGCACGCTCCATGAATGTACACGCAATAAACTTTACATGAAAATCATGAAGTTGACATCAAAGGTTTCAAAATCTAGAACCTGCTTGTCAGGTGTTTTAAACTATAAGGCTTTTTTATCTGGGAGGGCCATCAACAATTGTAATTCATCGAGTATAAAAATGACCTCACCATTTCCTGCTGCAGTATAGGAATAGAGACTGCTATTTTAACAATGTTCTGATATTGCTATTCTACCTTGGCTGTCCAGTCTGAAAAAATAAACTAATGACTAAATACAGAGATTCTGATAGATATATTTTTTTTATTTTGAAGTTTACATTGACTTCCCTCCATTAACTGAACCATGAAGTGCAAGCTCTTGGATAGCTCTGGCATGAAACAGCAACAAGTAAAAAAAACTATGCAAAAATGAGCACACAAAAGACCAAAAACAGATGCTACAGATACAAATCAAGCTCCTAATGACCATACAAACAAACCTCAATGAATAATGGATTTTCTTGGTTCAAATAATAAAAGCTTCAGACACAGTTACATTACAGCATTTTTATATGCTCAAATGCACGTGTACAATAACAGTAAAGGAGCATTCAGCCCCACAAAATCATAAATCTTGTCAAACGTTTGGACTTCAATCATTCGATCTTACCAGAATATGCAAAACCAAGAATGTCTCTCTCAACCCAAACCAGAAATGTATAAAGAAAGCATAACAAGTCCTGTTTATAAGAATGTAAAACTAAACGGTCTCAGGGTATGGATTGGCAATGATTATGATATCCCGTCTGTACTCCACAAAGTGGCTGAACTCCACAAACTGCTCTGAGTTACAAGTGAGCTTCCATCTCATAAACATTATATAATGTAATTTTGGTACCATAACTTTAACGAGATGAAAATGGTCAGAAGACTATATAATAATAACCAACCTTAGTCTCATGACCATCTGGCCCAGCACTAGCAGCAATTTGCTAGTGCACTTGCATCACACCTACATTGAAAAACAAAAGCTCACCAGTCAGATAAATGGTCCAGTGAATTGTACCAAAGCAATATTCCCCATAGTCAGGATTGAGGGTAGCACTATCACATAGCAGGTTCTAGATTTTGAAACCTTCCATGTAAAGTGAAGACTTTTCATAATCAAAATCCGTGTTTACTTCATGGAAAATCATTGGGACTCGGTTCAGAGTACCTAATATGCTGCACAATTTCCAGAGCCATAACAAACAAGTAATCGATTAGAAGACAGTTGAAATCCAAAATCCACAGGAGCCATCTAAGAAAACGGGTTTTCTGACTTGGTTAACTAAAATCCAGAACTCTTTCGGTCAGGGAAGAGCAATCCCTCCCACCACAGTGTTATTATCCATATCAGAATACAAAAAACGTGTGATAATAATTATAAATACCAAAGCTTGTACACTCACATGAGACATATTATGGGTAAGCTTCACGGAATTGGCCCCAAGAGGCCAGTGCTTGCTTGGCGGGCTGGGAGTCTACCATCGTCGATCATCCTTAAAGCATTACTGCATGAATCACCACTAACAAAGGCATGAAAAGTCGGGGGTATAAAAAGGGATCAGAGCAGAAAGCTATAAGAAGAGAGTGCAAATTAAGCTCAGAGACATATTATCGAACATGTTGCGAGCAATATTTTTCAAGTCAATAGGAAGATGATATGGATCAGTGATTACTTATGCTAATATTTTTCATTTAAAAATCTAAAAGGGCTTTCCAAATTCCAACAATAGTGCATAGTTTGAAGAACATGGGTTTTCTTCTTTATGTTTTAAAATATAAAAATGTTTTCTATTTATTGTAAAACACTGAGTTTCATGAACTTTGGTAATTTGTGGGAAGGAAAATAAAATTTTTTCGTTACCTCTTATTGAGAAAAAAAAATACAAATTTGATGTTCAAATTTACCCATTTTTCCGAAATATATACGAAAAAATTAAATGAAACATTGGAACTTTAAAATTATTTTTTTTAATCCAATAATATAAGGCGACCAGTTTAAATAGAATGACCATGAATGACATAGCTATATTATCACGTGTATTTTCTATGTAAAAAAAGTAATATTTACTTAATAAATCAATGTTTATCTTTAAATATTCTTAGCAATAGTAAATAACTACTAGTCATGAAACTTATGTGGCTAAAACGGGGGAGATGAAGATTTTATGTTGAAGCAAAAAAAAAAAGAGCCTTTTTTTGTAGCACACATAAATGATAGCATGAAATCAAACTTGGATCAATCGTCATAACAACACATATATATACCTATTTTACAAATTGCACCCTCAAGATGGGGTATTTGTTAATCAAAACAAGCCTCAATGGGTGTTTGTAATTATGAAAGATAATTGGATCTTTCTGTACTTTTACTAAATCTCAAGGTTATTATCATTAAAAACTCACAAATATGCTGAGAATAAAAGTGGACAGCACAATGTCATGCTACAAAAAGGCAGCATATGCATCAAACCAAAAATGTTTAGAGCACGGCTCATCACATCATAAACAGCAAGAAAAACCATCTTAGATCATAGCTCTCGATCCATACAAAAGTGAGTTAAGCGGTATCGTCTCGGCAACTACAGAGTAGGTAAAGTTCTAAAGCATTTTCCAACATGCACCTGGGTTGAAATTCATTTCATGGAAAATGCATTTATTGGGATCCTCTTGTTTTCTTTGGCAAAATACACAAACGCACTCTGTTCATGGAAACTTGTGGTGTGTTTGCATAACGATTGCTAAATCTTTATCCAGGGGCACTACTTTCTCACTGTATCAGCACCTGTATCCTCCAATGACGTGAACATGAAGTTGCCCGATAATATGGCTTCTTTATCTACACAAATAGTAACCACAACTGTCAGATGAAAGTTACGACTTGGAGTAGATTTTCGATTGAGAAAGCTATAATAATTCTGGAAATGCAATTAAAAGAAATCCAATTACCATGCCAAAATATAGCAGACGAAGACAGCCAAAAAAAATCTAATATGAAATAGTATATATGTTCAAGCCAACAGGAGTCAAATAACTCCAGCATATGATAAACAAGACTCTTGACATACTACATTCAGGTTTACATCACAAGTTGCTTTTGCATAGCAGTATTTTTGCTGATCCTGAATGCTACCTATCGACTTCATTTAATTTGAGTTATTTGTGGACAAAAGGTATAGATAACATTTTGAGCAGTGCGTTAATAGCCATTAAATATGCAGGTTCTCAGCATTTTGAAACCAAGTCAAGTAGCTTTTCCCTTCTAGGCGGGGATAGAATCTGCAAACACAATCCTAGCAAGATTCTTGTGCTTCTGTCATAAATCACATAAAAACATTATCAATACCTGTCAACGAGAGACAACTCGCTTCCCGGCGAATATACCTTGTCATTGCCTAGAAATAACAAAAGAAAACATCAGGTCGTGTCTTTAATCTTCCATATAGTGAAGATCAAGCACCGTATGGGTTGAATACCCCCCCAAAAAAAACTCTAAACTGTCCGTTTTAAAGAAAAGGCAACATATCGTACAAGTCATAGATGAAGAAGAGAGATCATTACATGCTGGAATTACAGAAAATGCATTAATCCTTTTCAAATTACCAAGTAAATCATCAAAAGATCCAGTGCGGCATGCTGTGCAAAGTTTATGACTGGTCGCCTACTGTAATCAATAATTAAAACTATACAACAGATGTAGCACTTATACAGCAAACGATATCTGAGGATGTGAGGTTAAAAGGAGTTCAATCCTTGGACTTCACATCCATTAACTTTGAGCACTGTTTGGTTTTAAGGAAACGGGTCAAAAGAAAATGAAATAAGTGGAAATCAAAATTTCCAGTTCTTTGGTTGCATGGAAATTGTCGGAGTGGAAACATGGTTTTTAAATCCGGAAAATATTCAATTCTTAAAAATATCATGCTTCTCAAAATATCCTCCAATGCAAAGGAAAATGGTGTAAGACTGACAAAATCAAACCAATCAAGATGAAATTCGGTGTGGATATTTTCCATTTAAGTATGGTGCTGAAATTTAAGATTTGGTTTTGGCAGTTTACACAATTAGTTTGGTAATTAGGTACAACATTTTCCACACTCGAGTGTGTGTGTGTGTGTGTATTCATATTTATTACAAACACATACATGTATATTATACAAATGTTTCAGTTGTCCTTGAATGGGATCTAAAACCCAATTTAAAATCCTTTACAAAAATTTTAGTTTTCCAAAATATCTTTTTGGATATAATCAAGATTCTGAAACACTTTTTGAATTTGAATTTAGTAAAAAATCTATGAAGTACCCACAGATTCAAAATGAGATATGGGCAAGGATATCAACTAGTTGGGTATTGGACTAGATTCAACCAAATCTGGTCCAAGTCCAATCATAACAACTTTATATAATATAGCTGTATTTGCATTTTATATATTGATTATTGGCCCATGACTAAAACCAAAATGCAAATCAATTATGAAATTTCCAAGGCATCCCAACTATTTTGCAGGAAAATCAAAATACTTAAATCACAAGAGCAATTTCCCCTCATCCTTTTGTTTTACCCCATTTTCTGTGGAACCAAAGTGGATCATAAATTCCATGACTGACAAAATGAGACAGTTGAAGGAATGATGGAACGAATAACACAAAATTACTATGTTACAGCAAGTACCAAATGTATCAGACATATAAGAAACTCAAAATATTCATCTGATTACAACCATGATTAGCCAAGGGATTTAAAAATCTATAATAACACAAATACTTTGAACAAGTACTATAGATTTGTTGTTATGAATTTTGAAATCTTGAGTATCACCCATCTGTCTAAATGAATTTCAGGGAAGCACTCTTTTCCAACCATTTCCTTTTTTCTTCATGTCAAATAATAATTGGCATTCAGAGAGGTATAATATTTTTGAAAAGAGGATAGCGGTGGGTCATAGAAACCCTCCATAGGAGCTCACTACAGAAATTTAAGCAAATCATTTTAAGTGGATCTATGCAGCACAAGAAGATAGAGAACTTGCCTGGACAAAAGGCAAGGCACCATCACTTGGTTTAGATGTACCATCATCAGAGAACACATTCCTTAAGTATACAAAAACAACAACAGCATCAGAAAATATCAACATGTAATCTTTAATTTTGACATGTTTAAACTCAACTTTGGCCTCATCATTGTCAGCTGAATAAGCTACAAAATTTCTAATGATTGATGAGTGACATTATATATTCATCTGGAGTAACGCAGAGTAATTTATTTATCGCATGACACATCATAATTTAATAGCCTAGTATGGATTGATGGTTTAACTGCCAAAAGCTAGCTTGCCATTATTTATTTCTCCTGCAGTTCTAAAAGTTCCGTTGCCAGCTTTATAAATGGGAGGTGAGAAGAAAGCATGCCAAACCAACACAGTATATTTTCAAGAAAAGCAATACCTCCAGATAACATTTTGCAGTTCATCCTGTTTTCCGATGGCAGTATCATAAGCAACAATATTTCCATAAAATATCTTCTCCAACTCTTTCATCCATTTATCAATCAGTAAATTTACCTGCAGTTTAAAGGGAGAATGAAAAGAGTACAGCTGCTTACGAACAACAGTATCAGATAAGCAGACTAAGAACGGCTAATGTTTTGAACATATATACAGGCTTTTATTTTTATCATAATCACTTAAGACTCTCCATTTCATTCAAATATATATGAACTATATGTTTTCGACAAACCAGGAAAAATTATGAACATGTTGATCACTTATCTAAATGATCATATGTGGAATCTTGCACTTGAAAGATAAAGCACAAAAAAAACTTAACAATCGTGAGGAAACTTTGCAAGCAACAGAACAGTGTGGATAACTCACCCCAGCCTTAGACACCCTCAATTCCAGATCATGATTAAATATCTCATATAAATATTGCCCCAACTCAACACCTTCCTTTCCCTCTTCCTTTAGACGACGTAGACAAAGCCACATATGGAGTACTAACAAGGAAAATGTTGTTTTGAATGTCGTCTCCAAGCTAAACACTGCATGTCAAATGAGACAGTGCTCAATTTAAAGTTACACAAGTTAACACTCAGACAGGAGAACAGATGCAGAGAACATCACAAATTTGTTTTGTAGATTCATATATGAAAGTAAAATTTACGCCCGATCACAAACTCAAAGAGTCAAGATACCAATCTGATTTACCACAGATCCTTTATACGCATCTCTAAAACTGGTTCTGTTTCCCAATGAAAGTTAACGATGCTAAAGGATATATCGGGAAACAGAACCTCAAGGAAATGCGTCCCATTTACCTAGATATCCTCAAAAAGGCACAAAGTGTGGGAAAACTGACCGTCATATATTGCAGGTCTATCAACTTGATATATTACACGGCTGTAAATAGCATTGGCCCAACGAATTAACTGGCTTTGTTTGCTGTAGAATAGCATCAACTTAAGGATAACCCGTTTAATGCCCTCGTACTGTGGATCTTCAATTCTATTTGGCGAATCAATAGCCAATGCTAATGAACATGGCTTGGACCAAAACATCTTGTTAAGATTCACCTACAGATACATGTTTCGTTGTGAATTT
The DNA here is from genome assembly GCA_016081115.2 of Rehmannia glutinosa. Lineage (NCBI taxonomy): Eukaryota > Viridiplantae > Streptophyta > Magnoliopsida > Lamiales > Orobanchaceae > Rehmannia > Rehmannia glutinosa. Next base: position 91,925 of record JABTTQ020001337.1, on the reverse strand, counting down.
TGACAAGGAAAATCAAACAGCACGAAATTTCACAGCAGTTAACATAAATGAACTTATAAATCAAAGTTTTAATATGACTACTACTTTCATTAAAACTATATTCCAATTTCCAACAGCCTACAATCCCATGGCAGAGTGTTTCTATGATGTTGTTGCAATCCCATTTGCGCTACTGTGGCAACAAATGATCTATTTTACCCTTGACTTTTAAGTGAAAAACAAGGACATAATGGATACTATTTTAGCAGCTCTATACAGAAAAGTGGAGTTTGTATGCTAAATTCACCGATGCCCAAATGTAGCTGATGCCCCAATGATTTTTAGTTCAAAATATAGCTCTCAGCCTTGCAGACACATCGATACATACAGAAGCTCAAGCTCATGAACGCAATTTATCTCTTCCACTTATGTATTCACCCCCTTTTGATAAGATATTTTTATATTGTATTAGATTCCATACTGTTATAACTAGAAAGCCTTTGAATCCCTTTTCACAATATATCATGATAATTCCCATTGCCCTTAATCTGATTGAGCAACAAAAACAAAAGCAGAGACAGTCCAAAATTATTCATACGTCCAAACTAACAACAACGGAGTGCTCCAAAAGTTGAGAGATAGAGAGAAATTAAAAAAAAATTATATATAGATAAACTTATGACATAATTTATGCATATCATCAAAATAACAATTAATCATTTTGGGGTTTCCGTACCTCTGGTTTATTAGTGTCACACTTAGCACTTGACTCCACAATAGCAGCAGCAGCAACCTTGGCATATTTACGAAACGAAAAAGCAGATAAATCTCTCCGCACAAGTTCGGTTTTCCTCTGCGAATGGCTAACCCTGCTTATATGGCTGAAAACTCTGCTCCACCTCGGTAACATTTCACTTGAGTTTCTGCTAGAGCAAGAAAAAAAAATCAAGGAAAAAAAAAAAAAGAAAACCCAGCAAAATGGGACTAGTTTCAAAAAATCCCACAAAATTTTCTCTATATATTGGAAATGAAAAACGTGATATAACCCTAGAAACCAAAGAGATCGGTTTTTTAACTGGATTTTCTTGCAAAGAACTCGATGAAAACTTAGTTCGAACGGGAAATTGTTGTTTGTTTGAGGTTGTTACTGCTACGCAGCGATTTAGCCACGTCGTGTTTCTAAGTTAATGGCAGCCATTGACGTGTTCAATTCCCTCCTCCTTTTCGTTATTTTCTTTCCGATCCTATAAATATTGAAATTAATTCCACCGAAATTATTGCTTGGGGCTTTTCCGAATAATATTGTATTTATTAAAAGAAAAACTAGGGCACGGTACAAATATATTACTGCCCAGGCTTCGGCTATGCCCAATAATTAAATACCCATAAAAAGGATTATTGGAAGTTGATGGATTGTCATTGGTAATATCCATAGGGGTGTGTCTATGATCTAGGTGGCAAAATTTGACATGATACGATAGCTAGATACGAAATAATACAAAAATAGCGAGTTAGTGTTTAGTTTTATCGTGTCGTGTCATATCTGTGTAAACACGATAAGGACGCGAACATGACAGTGACACGATAAAAACACGATAATGACATGTTTACCTATTAATGACACGATAGTGACATGATAATGACACGTTTACATGTTAGCCACACGATAGTGACACAATAACCTAATATATTGTATGTTTGTATCGTGTATTGTCGTGTAATATTGTATCATATCGTATAATTTGTTATTATGTATTAACGTGTAAATTAATTTCTTTTTATTTTTTACTTGTCGTGTCATGTCAACACGATAACTCTCGTGCTCGTGTTCGTGTTGGAGTATATCCCTATTGTGTCGTGTTCATGTTTTCACCTTATCATGTTGTGTCATTATCGTGTCGACACGATAACCTGTTTTGCACCCCCTAGGTGTGTCTGTGTGTGTCGTGTTGGGTAGTCGAGTCGGGTACCCCACAGTTACCCAAAAATACCGGGTACCCGAAATAAATGAGTACTCGCTGAATTGGGTTTCGGGTTCCATCTTCTTCTATTTTCCCCAGTTGCTGCTAGCAGGGCGGATCCACGGGGCCTTCAGGGTGGTGCACCCCTATTTTTTTTTCTCATTTTTTCTATTGGAAAAATTTAAAATAAAAAATTATATGTTTTAAAGGGGAAAAAATATTTGGACTACGGGGGGAAAATTCGGGTAAGGATAGACGAGCCGGCTTGCTACGCGCCCCTGGCTGCTAGTTTGTTACAATCACAAATTTTTCTCTTCTGTTGAATACCATAGCCTCGAAAGTAGTACCATACCATAAACCAAAGGTAGGACTAGTGGACTACAATCGAACTGAACCGAGCCGAGTTTTTGAGAGTTTGAGTTTGATTCGTTTATTATCGAGTCAAATTAGAATTTGAAATTATCGAATATATTGATGACTCACGAACTTTTTCGAGTTTAATGGAGCCTAAACGAGCTTAATAAATATTCATTATGAATTAAATTAATTTGCAATTTATTAAAAAAATAAATTTATATATTTTTAAAACGCATAACATATCTATTAAAACATATGCATTTATTTTCTACCCTAAAAAAAGGAAGCCAAATCCTATATACAGGCTCACGGTGACAGGCAACCGAGTCAAGCCAATTTTGACATCTCTAATTCTAAATACTCAAATCAATGAATCATACAGAAAAATAGAAAAATGAAGCAGCAAAAAAGCAAAACAAAAATAAAAGAATTTCCCAAATGTCATCATATTTTTGTATTGAACCCCTATTTTTCGCATTCATTTCCATTTTAGTGCCCTCCTGGCTCCTTGCCTAAAACCCTAGTCCCAATCACAAAACCCTCCAATTTCTTCTTTGCTCTCTGCGCTCATTCACACGCACAAAGAGACGAGAGATGGGAAGCGATAGCGAGATTGAAAAAACAGCGCCAAAAGAGAGGGAGAAGAAGAAAATGTTGGCTCTTGCCCCCATTGCCAAACCACTCGCCGGTGAAAAGCTCTGCAAACGCACACTCAAACTTGTTCGTCGAGGTATACATTTACACTCTCACGCTTATACGTATATACGTCAACGTGGTAATTATATAGTTACCTACCAATTGAAAAGCAAGGGGATTTTGGAAATGGAAATCTCAGATAGATAGAGAGTGAGAGATGTAGAATACATCTCGTATTGAATTCTTTTGATTTATATGGTATTCACTTTTTTCGTGTGGGATTTCAGCTGCGGAGCAGAAATGCTTGAAGAGAGGAGTTAAGGAGGTGGTCAAAAGTATTCGCCGCGGCAACGGAGGGTAAATTTTCACGCGGTTAATCGTTATTTGTTGCTAGTATTTGATTATTGATGAAACCCGTATTTTAGTGCATAAACATTGAACGTTGTTGTCTGTTTCATTTACCAAATAAATCTTGCGATGCCTAGTTTTGTATAATTAAGGAGGGTGACCATTCTCCTTCTTCCTTTTTTCTTGAACTAGGATTCGAATTGCAGTTTTAATGAATTTGAAAAAGAAGAAAAGTTGTTGATTCTTATAGGCAATTCCGGTGATATACTATATGTGGTGATATTCCAATAAACTGTATGTATGTCATGTGTACAAGATGATGTCATTTTTGTACACATCATTGATATAATGTATTGAAATAGCAGATGAAATAGAAGATCTTGATTGTTCCGCTGATGCCATTTGCCCCTTAAAGTTTTGATTTTAAGACTTGCGCCATGTCTGATAGCATGAGAGCAAACCTTGATAGTTGGAGCTAAAAATAGTTATATTTACTTTGTTTAGGAACAATAATTAAGCCCCAATTAGGCTTGGACACGTTGTACAACCCCGTGGGTGCACTGGGTTCTTAGACCGGAATATTCAGTTGTTGATTTTCAAAGAAGTTTGTGTGCAGTTCTTTGTCTTGAATTTAACTCGTTGAAGGTCCGTAAAATATCTAATTCATGATGATTGCAGGTTATGTGTTATAGCAGGGAACATATCACCTATTGATGTCATTACTCATGTTCCAATCTTATGTGAAGAAGCTAACATACCATATGTCTACGTTCCATCAAAGGAAGTAAGTGTGCTCTCTTGACTTCCACTTGTGATGTTTTTTTATTCCACCAGTTACCGTATGTTTTATTGAAAGTTGACATGAAATGGGGTCGCCTCCCCTGATAATCTAACTTGCCGTTAAATATTTTCATTCACTTATGATTTATAGAAGTGAACCATTAGTAACAAGATCAATTGTATGATTTGCCCTTGCCCATCATGCTGTGTGATTAGATGCAAAATTTAATGCTTCCCTAGTAGAACACATGTTTTGGAAGAAACTGTAGTTTAATGACATGATAACCTGCTCAATTCAGGACCTTGCAAATGCCGGAGCCACTAAGAGGCCAACTTGCTGTGTTCTGGTGCTAGCCAAGCCCACCAAGGGGGAACTTGGCCAAGAAGAACAAGACAAGTTGAAGGGAGACTACGACCAGCTTACATCAGAGTTATCTGAACTGGCTAACTCTATGTTTTGACAAAACAGACGCTGCATTCAGCATTATGAGGTCTCACTTGAGTTCAACTAGCATCGGTTCATCAAAATCATGAGAGAACAAAATCCTTCTTTAGCTGCTTATTTCCATTGGTTTTACGTTCACCTGTGTGGATGCTTTTAAGGCTGCAAATGTTGTGGAGAACAACCAATCAATCTCCATTCCGCAATCAAGGGCACCTTTTAAGTATACATCTTTCAAGGACGGGAGGCTGGTATCTGTCTATCTGATCGAATGGATGGTTGTTTCCCCGATATTTTCTATAATATCGAATTATATATTGAGTTAAATTAAAATATGTTTAGAATTGTAACTTTCTGAACAACAATGGGTAATGTTGTGGCTCTGCTTTGTGCCCTTGCACAATCCGTTACTTGGTTAATGTACCTTAACTTACATAGATGTCATATTGTATATGCTACGTGAACATATATGTCATTTCATTAATTTCTTCTTATAACACAAAGGAAGACCTCTGAATACTTCATCTTTATGCTCAGCAATTGTTGTTGGGCACCACGTTTCTTGGTAGATCTTTCAAAGAACGTGGATAAAAGATTGAAAAACGCCAGAAATAAAATGTTGTATGAGAAAATATAATTTTTTTTTTCTATAACATGAAATAACATCAACACCGTATCCATTCTTCTCTTCAGATAAAGTTCAAGATTGATTGCTTGATTCTTAAATTTGAAAATATTTTTTGTTGGATAAAATTGGCAAGTTTCTATTTAAAATAATTAAATAAACTTGATCGTGTGGTTGATATAATCTGATATATCTTTTAATAAAATGAAGATAATTGCTATGACATGTTTTTTAATAAAATGATGGTAGGGTGATGAAAAAATAAGAGTGGGTTGGTACTTGGTAGTGTATTTGTGATTGATAATTTTTTTCTTTTTGTGTGTAGAAATCTTGAGAGGGATGGAGTGGTGGGAATCGAACTCATACATTTGACATGAGTTTGAGAGTTTTTAATCAATGGATCATAATCCGATTCCCAAACAATAATATTTGTGATTGATAATTGGAATAATAAGAATGAACAATTATTTTATTTTTGGAAATTTTTATATATGTTAAGATAATTCTAGAAGAAATTTCGTATAATTTTTCAGGATAAAATCTAGAAAATTGCGAAAAACACTTCTTAAGCAAGCACACTTCTCCTCTTAACTATCCGACTTTCCTTTAGGCTTCATCCCAATTTTTCTTTCTTTTTTTTTTTGGAAAAAATAATGTATAAATAGGTTCATTATCCTCACTTTAGTATCTGTAGAAAAACATTTGACTGTCGTAAAATACTGCACTTATATTCTCCTGCAATTTTGTTGACTGTATATTCTAAAATTTGAATCGCTTCAACTTTTTCACCGCCCCATCAATTTTCACCACCCCCACTCATCCTCCCTCCACAGATCTCACAAACCCATTTGGCCATTTGGAGATCCATTCGCGTAATCAATGTAAGCTGCTGTAGTATGCAGAAAAGCTGAGCATTTTTTTTCTTTTTAATATTTAATAAAACTCTTCTGTGTGGTGAAAATGGAGTTCACGGAAACGTTTAAGCAGGCGGGACCCTGTGCATTTTCGCCAAATGCGAGATTCTTAGCTGTTGCCGTAGATTATCGCCTCGTCATTCGCGATGTTCACACACTCAAGGTACGAACATTTAAATTTTTTTGAATTTGTAGTTCGGAAAACCTGTTGGGCTCTGGAATTTTGATTTTAGTTTTCTATTGTTGTTAATTAGTGGATGCGATTTGAAATTCAAGGAGTTGGGGTGCGGGTATACTGTTTGGAACCCTATAGCTTGAACACTTGAGTTTTCTTATGCACATGAATGTGAAATTATGGATTAAAAAACCTATTCCATTCTGTTCCGCTAGCTTCGAATATGATCATCAGTGCCTTGGTGTAGGTCTTGGATAATCCTGTGCTCCATAGCGTTGAAGCTATTTACAACTACCCGATTCTCAGATGCACTAGCAGGGCATCTTTTAATTGATGGCTTTCTACCACATTGCTACTCTGAAATGTTGGAAATTAAATTATTGAAGTTGCCGAACATAATTTAAGAGTTGAATGGAAGTTGTCATTAGATTCCGTGGGTGATACAATGTCTACACAATGAAATAATTAAAACATCAACTGTTATTTTATAAGGATAACAAGTTAAGCTGAACAATGTAGAAAGTTGCTTCCATGAAATAAGATGGAACTATTAGTTCCTGTGAAAACGCGGTGATTAGTATTTAGTAAAATCTTATTATTTTCTTGGAATTATTCGACGAGAAAGGAGTTTTCATATAGTCTTTTTGGGGGTTGCTGGTTTTAATTTTTTTGGGATAACCTAAAACTATGTATAGTTTCATTTTCCTTATCCCAAGACAGAAAAAAGTGTCTGTTCTGGAGGAATCTTATTTTCCTCCCCCAAATTATCAATCATTTTGACAATTATTAAATAATTTTATACTCTATACAATCCATAACTATAATAAAACAACGTTGACAAGAATTTACAATTGGAAACAATAACATCATAATAATATTGACTAGAAATTTGTATTAAAAATATATTCCAAAATATATCACATAATTTTTTTCCAACAAAACTTCCAAACACAGTTTCATTCTCTACATTTTCCCTTATCCCACAAAAAATGCATTCATCTAGATTACTTCTCCCAAAATAGCTGGAAATGAAACCAAATGCAGCCCTCGTAATTGGGGATCAAACCGTAAGCATTTGTATCATATGGCTACAAATGAATGCTGCTCGTGGTTTGATTAATCTGTTCAATAAAAAAAGGTAAATCAAGTTCTTCGTCCAATGTAATGCATCACATGTTTATATTAAGTATCATACATCACTAAATATGAAATATGATAGCCTGTATGCTCAATGAAAGCCAATAGTCATTGAGCTAGATCTTGTGCCATTAGAGTTGAATTTATTTTGATCATGTCTAACTTGCCTCACAGGTGGTACAATTATTCACGTGCCTGGACAAAATAACTTACATCGAATGGGCCCTTGATTCTGAGTACATACTTTGTGGCCTATTTAAGAGGCCTATGATACAAGCATGGTCATTGGCACAGCCGGAATGGACATGCAAAATAGATGAAGGTCCTGCAGGTATTTCCTATGCAAGGTGGAGCCCTGATAGTCGCCACATACTAACCACATCTGAATTCCAACTGCGCTTAACAGTTTGGTCATTGTTGAACACCGCATGCATACATGTGCAATGGCCAAAGCATGGTTCTAAGGGAGTTTCATTTACCAAAGATGGCAAGTTTGCTGCAATATGCACTAGACGTGATTGCAAGGATTACGTTAATCTACTGTCTTGTTATACATGGGAGATTATGGGTGTTTTTGCAGTCGACACATTGGATTTATCTGATATTCAGTGGTCACCTGATGACAGTGCCATAGTTATATGGGATTCCCTTCTTGAATATAAGGTACTTATGTGATGCCACTCATTGATTTGTCATATAGTTAAAATCAGTTAACATCTGTCTATTTGGTAGCCTGTCAATAATAATTTTTCCATGATAATGAGCTTTATGGTGCATCATCCCAAAATTTCATGAATTTTACTTCTCTTTTATCACCCCATCGCATAAAATCATGTGTTTGGCATTGAGATCATATTACCACATTGATTTTATAAAATTGATAACACTTTGTAATTGGTGGAATCATTACCATTAGATTCCATTAATGTTCATTGGTGAAATGGAAAGTGAGATTATTGATGGTTATGTTTATTTCCAACAGGTATCCATTTATCAAAAGTGAAAAAAGATCTATGTGTTTTAGTTTTCCCTTCTTGTGGTTTTAGCTTCTTTTAAATTTCTTTGCCATAAAATTTTGTGACTTTACCGTGTTGTTGAATGATCACATTTTGTGTAAGTAGTAGAACTTTAAAACTCTCTCACTTCCTTTTCTTTTTTTCCCCCTCTTTTGTTGCTGATATTTGGCAGAGTTGGATATTGTCATTGTACCTTCTTGATTATTTAATGGTTGACTGCTTTTCTTCTTGTGAAATTGTGTGCAGCACTACTGATACATGATAGCATCAATAAGTTAGGTTTCATAGCTTTACTGCTGTTCAAGCATTTGTTCCTCTCCGTTCATGCTTGAATTTGTTAGTTATCGTTATAAATTGTTTGTTATACCTTGTGGTTTTGTTTAGGTTCTGATATATTCTCCAGATGGCCGGTGTTTATCTAAGTATCAAGCATATGAAAGTGGATTAGGAGTAAAAAGTGTTTCTTGGTCACCCTGTAGCCAGTTCTTAGCTGTGGGAAGCTACGACCAAATGATACGGGTTTTAAATCACTTGACATGGAAAGTATTTGCAGAGTTTACGCATCTATCTACTGTTCGTGGTCCTTGTGCTGCTGCTGTTTTCAAGGTAGAAAAATTGCCACTTATTTAGCTGTTTACATATTTTTTAGACTTGTTTTCAATCTTTTTCTATCCATTCAGGAAGTGGATGAGCCACTGCAACTTGATATGTCAGAGTTATCACTGACTGATGAATTTGTTCAAAGGAATGCTGGTGAGCTCCCAAAATTATTGATCATCAGTATCTCATTTGTTTCTTCTGGTCATTGACAACATATTTTTGCCTCGTTTTGTTCTTTGACGCAATTCTAACTTCTCAAAGTTCTTACATTGGTCTAAAATATGTTGAGGGTGTTGCAAAAATTAAAGTTATTAAACACTACACGTTTATAGAACTGGTAATTAAGTCGATTGTGTTTTGAGATGCAGTTGTACTAAATGACCTTTGCGCCATAAGCTACTAAACTTGGAGGTCATAGAGCAAGTTGTCAGTAAAAAAAAATTAGTGAAATTTTCACTTAAGAACTGATTGAATCTTGATTTAGTAAATTGATACCTTTTTTAACCAAACCACTGCAGAAATTCAAAAGTTTTCAGTAGTATTTTTTTTAACTGGCATAAATAAAATTTGCAAACTTGTGGACAATTTGAACATCGCTTCTGCTGCGCATATTCATTTCTGCAAAGTTCGTCTTAGACCATCTAATGGTTTCCGGATATTACCTGCCCTGCAGATAATACTGCAGAGACATACATTCAAGTTAGATACGATGTTATGGAAGTGCCAATTACTATTCCTTCACAGAAGCCTCCAGCAGATAAACCAAATCCAAAGCAAGGGATCGGTGAGGCAGAATTTAACACTAATTTTCTCATTATTTTTCTAGTATGTGTTATCTTATCATTCCCTTGGAAGCTGAGAACAATTGCAACTTTTGTGGGCCTGTGTCTATCATTTCTTTCTTTCGCCTTTGTTTGAGGAGGTTAATAATTGCAAATTTTCTTTCTTCTAACATGATATTATGGCAAAATAAAATCTTTTAATGCTGACTGATATGACAACATTTAGTGAATTCAGATTAGTATTCATTTAGCAAATAAGCCACAAAATTTTGTTTTCAACTTCATAAATGGTGACATTAGCCTTCTGAAATGTGTAATTCTTCCATTTTAGATTGATGATATTTTTACTGGTAGACTATCCCCTTTTTCCACCTACCATTGTATATCAAATAATATTGCAGGTCTCATAACATGGAGCAGTGACAGCCAATATATATGCACACGCAATGACAGCATGCCAACGGTCCTTTGGATATGGGACGTTCAACGTTTAGAGCTTGCATCCATCTTGATACAAAAAGATCCCATTCGAGCCGCAGCTTGGGATCCCACATGTCCTCGTCTCGTTTTATGCACTGGAAGTACTAATTTATACATGTGGACCCCTTCAGGTGCTTACTGCATTAACGTCCCGTTTCCTCATTTTTCTGTGCTTGATCTGAAATGGAATTGGGACGGGAGCTGTCTTCTTCTCAAAGACAAGGAGTCGTTCTGTTGCGCTGCTGTTCCTTTATTGCAAGAATCTAGCGATTACAGCTCCGATGATTGATGTTTGGTACGTGTTGCCTATCTTGATTTACAATGATTCATTTGCATAATAGTTGCCTGAAATCTGCTAAGCATGCAAAAGGGGTCTTTTTTCCTCGATCGGTAACTCCAGCTCGAAGAGGTATGTGGTTAAAATGTTAAAAGGGTTATAACATTTCTCCTGAATGTATCTCTTGTACTAATTTTTTTTTCTTTATTAGTTAGAGAATGAGTTATGATTTGATATTGAAGACAATCTAACCCTCTGTATATCATTTTATTTTTTAATTTGCGTATTAAAATATATTTATCTTATTTTTTTATTTTTTGGATGATGATACTACGAGTTAAGTTTAGCCAAGCATGTCACCGTGCAAGTTTATTTGAATTTTATGGAGCTCAAAATATTAAGTTTGATTTTGAATTGAATTAAGTTTGAAACGAGCTGGGTAGTTTAATTTTGTACACATTTTTTTTAATTAACTCCCTTGAATTATAGTTGAGTTATAGATGTTATGGATATGTTGACAACATTAGTTTGTTATGTTTAATTTTAGCTGTAGCTCTCATAGCGGATATACAATAGTTTAGTTTATTTTTAATACAAATCATAAAATGGTAGAATTCTGATCAATTTTGTTCATATTGTAAACTAGCCCAAAGAGATCTGATTTTTAAGCTTGTAATTACCAACATATCATCATGAATCTTAATATTAATTGTTGAATCTTATGTTTTGACAGGAAGATAGGAGCCATTTTAACTTCATGTGATCAATCAATCTAATCCAACTGTCTGATAAAGCTTGTTTTTGCTTTGCTCTTGTCCTAATTAATACGCTATGGCCTGTGTGTAATACTGTGATCGGTTGTTGCCTACACGTATTAATCTTTGTTGCCAGTCACACAAATATATCAAGATTTTAAAAAGTTGTGTATGACATGGCAATGCATGTCAATATATGGCAAATTCTAATTAAGTTTCCCATCTATTTTGCTAATTTTTTTTTGAGACATTTGAAAAAGAATGCATTAAATGTATTTGTATTGGGTGCAAGCAACATCTTTAAAATCAACTTAAATATATTTGGCGTATCATAGATCATTGTTATTCATGTGATGAATTATTTCATTTTTTGGTTGTTTATTGTTTCTTGGATGCTTATCTATATGGATACGAGGTTAGGCTTGGCAAGCAACAACCTTAGGAATGTTTGGTTAGTTTTTGGTGGTTTTTGAAGGAAGTATGTAGGGAGAGGAGTTTCCATGTGATGTTTTGAAAAATGTGATGTATAGGAAAAAAATAAAGGTGTTGGTATCGCTTGGTAATCTAGTGGTAAGACGTTTGTAATTTGACTGACTTCGATTCTCACCTAACTCAGATTTGCATTGGAAAGAAAGAATATGTTGAATTTTTTTAGGTATATTTGCTTTTGTTTTGGCCTTCAGGGAGAAAAAAAAAATAGGAAGAGTTTTTTAGGGGGTTAATTATATTTATGTCGGTAGCCAGAAGGGTTGTGCCATGGAAATGTTTGTGGCTTAAAGGAAAGCATGTGGTGAGTCCTGACAACACAAATTTGTAATTAAACCCAAAAATACAACCTACACTTTGAAATTTTGCTTTAGGATGAAGACACTAAGATGGTCTCAATAATCTTGTGTGTTTTCGACGTGGACCCATATTAAGACCGACCTGCTACATAATAGAAATATGTTAATCTGATGTATTTTCACTGAAAATAAGCAATTTTTAAATTTATATTATCTAAAAATCTCACTATTAGTTATCCTCACAATTTTTAAACATATTCTAAAACCTATTATCCTATTCTTATACATATTGTACATTATCGCGGTTTACATGAGATAGTTCTTAAGGGGCCGGAGCTATTTCCTATGACTACCATTTGCGAATGTGGGACAAACCCGGTTAGAAAAAAAATATGTGAAAAAGGATATTCTAAAAACACCCTTCAAACATATTTTCACTTTTATCACATACTTTTATGCAAAAAAATATTATTAAAAATATTCATATACCATCTCATTTCTAAACATGTATATTCTCAATATTTGAATTTCAACCAAAATAGTCTTAATTTTTACACAAAAACCAATAAAATCCACTTTGCAAGTTTTTGTAATAGTGTACGTCTGGATCACAAGGGGTTATCCCAGCGGTTAGAACTTAGATTCACAAAGATGAGTAATTTGGTGTAAAAAATTGAAAGCAGTAAAAATTTGTCACTAGTCGTGATATGTGTTTAGGTTGTCTCAACGTTTAATCAAGAGTAGAGCGATGAATAATTTAGGGGCAAAATAATTAAAACTCTTAAGAATTTTGGAAAAAAAAAGTTACTTACCTAAAAAAAGTGAGAGAATGAGATAATGAGGTACTTGTAGTTAGAGCTGGTAAATGGCCGAGCCAATGCAGAAATATGGACTGAGTCGGGGTGACCCGGGGGTGACCCGAAATCTAATCAGTCCACTACTTTATTGGCCCAAATCAAAACCCATATTTATACTAAATCATATTGGACCATTCAGGCCAAGTGAGGCTTTGGGTCGCTTGAGTTCGGTCAAGAGGCCGACTCATTTCGAGCTTGTATGAATGCGGTGTAGTCCGATCCTCCCCTCGGCCTCCAACCTGGGAAATTGACAGCTAAATGAAAATATTGTAGTGACTACTAGAGTAGAATTAAGTCAAAAGGTATGGTATAATAGCCTTTCCGCGCGAGCCTTTGGGATCTCTTGTAAACCCCCATGATGTGGTAAAGGGAGGATATTTTTTTTTTGAGTATAATGGGGTGAACTTGGGGAGAGGACACACGCACTCGTATGTGATCGAACCCAGATCACCCTTACAACATGTCTCAACCACTAGAGCACAAAGTTGATCGCGTAAAGGGAGAATACTAGGGGATGCAGTGAGTGGAGATTCCCCTGCAGAGAGCCGAATGAGGGGAGACATTCACGTCCGGTTCGGATCATTTGATTGGGTGTGTATGCACCACCGACCTTACGAATAAAATATTTTGTGGACCTTGAGATTTTCTCTTCAAATTTCATGTTGTTGGGCCATATCGTATCATATATAGCCTATATTAAGAAAACTTGAACTAATTTATGGGTTACTATGCTTGCATATGAGACTTGGACTGTTACGTTCAACTATATAATTAAGCTGATTGACACTTTTTTACTACTAATAATAATAATTAAGGCGAGTATGATCTTATAATTATTAGAGTCAAAATTGATCGTATCTTAATAAAGAACATACCGGGACACCTATGAGGATAAAATATCCCGCATCAAATACCGACATGGACGCGTTTCCCATTTGTTTCATGAAATATGTCCAATATCCATCTTCTTCTCTACGGTTCCTATACTACGGTGCCGCCTATTCTACACACCCCAACCAAAAAGGGGTATTTTTCACTTAACAAAATAACAAGACAAAACGTTGATTTAATTATGAATACGAGACAAAAATTGAGAATAAACTTGATTTTCACTTTAATAATCAATATCCTAAAATAATAACAACATAAATATTTATAGGATTAAACTCCTACAATCATAAAACTCTTAACTATTGAAAACTCTTAAAAAAATAATGAAATAACCACTAAAACTAATCCTAATAGATATTAAGATATCTTTAAATCTTATCTCCATCGCATAACATATTCATATCTATTAGGTATTAAATATTTTGCATCCCACATTAATCCATACTATGCAATAAATCATTATAAACCGATTAGTACACCTATAATTTCAAATAAATTAACAATCGGTTATTTTTTCTAGCGCCACTAAGAAAGGGTCTTCTTGGAAGATATTTGTAAAAACCAGTCGAATATTTGACCTTGCTTTTCTCCTTTATAATGGAGTATTTATCGTGTACATGACTATATATTCAGTTTTCTTTTTATCCATTGGAAGCGTTCTTCTAATGCGAGTGAATTTCGTCACTGCACGAACCGTAAAGCAAAGGGATTGGTGCAGTACTCCTTTTTCGCTTGCAATTCCACGTCTTCACACTCTTGTAGAAGTCCCTTTCCCATCAAATTTCAACTATTTATCATCCATTTCAAAGCCCTTTTTCTGATTCAATCGAGAAGTATATTAATGTGTTTGGGTGCCAGCTCTTCGTTTTTGTTGTGAGTTTCTTTTGTTGATTGATAGTCTGAATTTCAGTTTCTTACATAGTTTTCGGGTGTTACTTGACTGAACGGAAAGGTTGATAATTTGAGGGGCCCAAAATATAAATAAATAAAGGAAAAAAGTAAACATGGAAAAGGGGGTTGGGGAAAACGGTGGCGTTTGTTCGTCGGAAACGGGAATCGGAGGGGAGGATGTTTTTAGCTCCAAAGAATCCAATGCTTCTTCGGCTGATCATCTTGTTGTTATGGTCCACGGGATTCTTGGAAGGTACTTTTGATTATTTGTAAAACGTTATTTTGGTGGGGAATTACTTATAAGTATGCTTTCGCGTCTGTGAGTTTCTTCTGTTTTCGTTTTCTGGTTTTGTTATTTTAATTTTTCATCCTGATCTGAACAATTTTGGTGAACGATTGAGATTTTGTTTGTTGTCTGAGTTGTTTATTTTATTTTTTGGACAATTTATTCGAGTATTTTGATGCTATTTTTTGGGATTTAATTATGAGGTTATCAGCTATTGCGATCATTGTGCCAAATTTTGAGCTTCTTTTGCGACTTGAATTTTTATGTGCATGATGAATAGTTTAAAAGAGACTGCCTATGGAGATTGCATACATTATTGCTGTAAAATAAATTGTATTAAGAATGGTTGTTTTCTGTTTTTCCCCCGAAGATTTTCATTAGTCTTTGATATTCTTAAATATAATCATGTTTCTATTCATGATTTTGTTATTGCAGTGCATCAGATTGGAAATTTGGTGCCGAAAAATTTGTCGAGAGTCTTCCTGATAAAGTTTTCGTTCACTGTAAGTTGTACATCCGTATAGTGTGACAAGTACCAGTGTGAATTCTGTGCAAGGTGTCTCAAGAGTTTTCTTATTAATATTTGGGTTCTTTTTTTCCTACGAGGAATGAGAAGATTCTGTGTCCAGTTGTCGTGCCCTTTCTTTGATATATACCTTTCAGTTTTTCGACCCAATATTTTTCCAGTTAGAAGCTTTTACTTATAACATCTGAAGGTGTGTCTTATAGAACATCCCATCATGACATGTGGTTCCAATCTTTGTATTGTGGCATTTATTATTCCACCTTGGAATTCAATAATGACATCTGTTTTCGGTATTCATTGTTGATCATCACTAAAATTCGTTTACTGCAGTTTTGTAATTTCTGGCAATAGACAAAGATCGATGCCAATATTGAACGGTTTTCAAAATAATGTTTTGATTATTATTTCCTATCATGGGTCTAAATGTGTAGAACATGGGGTAGTATATGAGATGGAGTTATGTTGTCTAATTTTTTTTCTTTGATGGAGCAATTGAAGTGTTAATAATATATGAAAAACATATGATATTTGCTAAACATAAAAACCTCCACTCTGGTTAGCTTCCCAAGAAGACACTTTATATGTACTCTCTATACTCTGGAATGTTCTTTGCCATCACTCTAGCTGTGGTACATTAGAGTTGCCTTTTTCCCAGCTTCTCAATGAAGATTTTTGGTCTGTAGGCAGTGAAAAAAATGCGGCAAAGCTGACATTGGATGGTGTGGACGTAATGGGTGAGCGACTGGCTGAGGAGGTTGGTTTTTGTTCGTATTATCCCTCTTCTTTCCTTTTTCCAGCCTTAATTTCAAATATACATTGAAACAGAATGTCAGTGCTATAATTTGATTGTCATTTTGAGCTGCATTTCAGGTCCTTGAAGTAATCAAAAGGAAGCCTAGTTTGAAGAAAATTTCTTTCGTTGCACATTCTGTAGGGGGACTTGTGGCAAGATATACAATTGGGAAATTATATAGACCTCCAAATAGAGGAAGTGGGGATGAAGTATCAGCCAATGGTTGTATTGAAGAGTCGAATGGTACGATAGCTGATCTTGAACCAGTAAACTTTATCACTGTTGCCACTCCGCATCTTGGTTCTAGGGGTAATAAGCAGGTACCTGCCTTTTTTCTTGCTAATGCTATTTGCTTTCCTTTTTCATTGGTAAGTCAAGCAGAAATTGTTGAATGATCGACATGCATTACCAATGCCTGAGACGATAGTCCGATACTAACAATATACATTCTAGTGTATGTTTTCGAAGAGAGGGTTATCATAAATGTGATGCCTTTGACACTTTAAAGTATTAGTTTTGCAGTGTATGAGACTTGGACCTCAAGGATGGTTAAGTCTTGGAAAATCAATCTGCTAACTCGGAACTAACTGTCGACCACATAATTCTTATTCGTTGTTAGACGGTGCTTTCTGAGCAAGTAGTAAACGAAGCTTACATGCCTTGTATTTAATAACTAACCCACTTGTTAATAAAAGAATTTGGAAACCTGAAAGTTGAAGAGATTTAATTTGGTTGAACAGCGCATAATGCATCATTTGAAGTGCAGGGTGATCCAAGTTGTAGCGAAGCATATTAATGTGCAAATTTAGTTGGTTCCAAAAATGGATTGATATTGGTCCATTCTGAATCACAAAATTGAAGATAGTTGAGGATCATCCAACCCAATGAGATACAATCTTAATTAGGATCGACTCCATTGGATCTCATGCCATATTGCCCATTCCTAATATATGCCATGTAAAAGAAGAAAGGAAAGAACACGGTTTACTTTCAAAGTCTCTTGAGTCTTGATTTCATTTTCTATCTTGTAATTAATCTGTGAGGATGCTTCACCTATTAGGCCTGCTTAAGTACAGGAAGAATCTCCTAAGAGCTTGTTAATAATATATCACTTGTATGGTCAGTGAATTGTCCAAGCATCATACCGGATACAAGGTTTTTGTCATCGGAAATATTCTAACATTTTTAGTGTGCCCATGTGTCAGGTACCTTTTCTTTTTGGGGTAACTGCTTTCGAGAGAGCTGCTAGTTGTGTAATTCATTTGATATTTAGGAGAACAGGCAGACATCTTTTTCTTACCGATGATGATGAAGGAAAGCCACCATTGCTAAGACGCATGGTGAAAGATAATGAAGAATGCTCTTTTGTGTAGGGTTTCTCCTTATCTCCGACTTCAATTGGATTATAAATTCCTAGATAGGTCTAGATGCCGAATATGGATATATATCTTTGCGAGTGTTTAAAAGTATTTCAACTCTTCTGTACAGGTCTGCTTTACGATCTTTCCAACGCAGGGTGGCATATTCAAATGTTGGCTATGACCGTATCCATAATATATAACATTATTTGTTACCTTTTTACCCCTGTTTTTGTGTGTCTTAATTAGCCTATTCTCCCAGTACTCTCCTTTGTTGTCCTAACAAAGTAATGCTTAGATATTGTGGGATGGAGAACATCGTCAATTAGACGCAATAGTGAACTGCCCAAGGTCTTGTCGTCGCCATACCTTTGTGATTAGTCTATAATTTTTTATTGCAGTGGTATGACTTTTAATTGTTGACAGTGGGAGGATTCTGTTGATGAAAAATATCCCCATGTTGTGTATCAAGAGCGATGCAAGGCCTATGACAAGGAGCAGTGCGAACCTACAGTAGAAGACAATGGTTTGGACGAGCTGGAAGGTTTGTGACTTTCTATTCTTACTGCAGAGAGTTTTGAAAATTATACTTGCTGCTGCTTGTTTAACTTCATACCATTTTGACATTTTCGTTCGCTAGTAAAACATTGTTCAGAGATTAACTTTGCTGTCTGGTTTGCATATAGCTTTTCCTTTTAAGCTCGTCTTCTCTATCTAATCTTTTTTCCGGCCAATGTGACAGAGGAACTAGTGAATGGACTTTCTCGTGTGTCATGGGAGAAAGTGGACGTAAGCTTTCATAGTAGCAGGCTCAAGTTTGCTGCCCATAGCATTATTCAGGTCTCTTTTTTCGACATATGATCCTCTTTTTATGTGCTTTCAAGTCACTTAATCTTGAACACTTGCACAGCTTTGGTCCTTATTTTGTGACAGCTATCTCAAATTTCATCTGTAAGTTAGAAACGTTGTTACTTATACCAAGGATGGGTTGATTTTTCTTGCAGGTCAAAGACCAATACATGCATTCAGATGGCACAGACGTTATACAACACATGATTGATCATTTTGTTTTATAGGAGAACCCCCAGCTGCTCTAATTTGTGTCGAGTTCGCGGTATATAATACACTATGTTAAATATGGTGCTACTCCGTGTACATGTGGGCTGCTTATGTTCTCCTGTTTAAGTTAATTGTTTTTTTGAACACCATTATAAATTTCTTAGGCGCAAGCTGCAGGTTTCTTTGCTACGTTATAAGCTAATTCACAAGATTATTCTTAAGTATTGTTGCAATATTCCAGGAAGTTTTTAACTCGCCTTCTTCCACTGTAAATGTATCGTCAAGTAATCGATAAATGGAAATATAGTAATTGATTAGAGTTTTGTGTTGCAGTCTATTCTAGTTAATTGATTTAAGTTGTTCTGACTTGACATCACGAAGTTGCGTATTTATATGAAATGCTTTTATACGTTTCATATATAGGGAAAATTGCAAAATTTAGTTCTATAACTTTTGAAATTGCGATCTTAGGCTTGTATGTTTTTGCCTTTTTTTGCAATTGTGGTCCCGTAAATTTTTTATTTGTGCAATTCTGATCCTATAAGTTTTAAGTTGATTCAAATTTGGTCCTAAGGGCTATTTCAATTATTCCCAAAATGCGAATTTTTTTCCGAAACAATGGCAAATATATTCAAAACTCGAAAATATAATTACACTGCCAATTGACAAATGTGCCACCTTGAATAGAGATATATGTCAAGGGGAAAGTTCTGCACGAGATGAAAACAATCACTTATGGACGGAGTAAACCAAGACTTAAAGAAACAGAAAACATCAAGACAAAATGCCATAATAATTAATATACTTAAAATCAAGTTTACAATGGTATTAGTTCCTATATTTTATTTTACTTGACTATAATTTATTTATCATTTACACTGTAGATTGTCTAATGATGGAAGAATTTTAGATTTATAAATCCAAATCAAAATCTGAGATACAACTCATACGAGTTCTACATGTATTATTTTCTAATTATAAAAATACAAAAACACTTACAAATATGCCAAAATTGGTTATTTTGAATAATAGGATCAAAATTACAATTAAAAATTAAAGACTAAAATTGTCAAATTCTAAAAACTACATAATTAAATTTGTAATTTTTGCTAAGGGGTGAAATTGTCAAATGACTAAAATTTCAACTTCAAAAGCTACAGGACTAATTTTGTAACATCCCTATAGATACAAGACCAATTTTGCAATTTTTCCTCATAATATATATGTGAGATGTAATATGACAATTCTCCCAAGCTTTTTACTTGTAGTAATTGGAGATAAGTGGATTAGACTAACTTATTTTTCTATTTTTTCTCTTGCCTAATGAGTTTATAAGAAAATATAATTTTTATTAATAACTTTTTGCACATAAAAAAAGATTATAGTCATAAGATAATTAAATATCACGAGTCAAGAATTTTATCCATAAATTTTTAGATGATTTTATTAAATTTTAGGCCACAATTGGAGAGAATTTTCTCATAGAATTTAATTTACCTGATTACTTATGAAAATTTTCAAGAAATATACTATTCAACTATTTTAATTTTTTTTCTTCTATCAATCACTTCTTATCATTTTTTGTTAAAATAAAAGTCATTAATCACTAATTATTAAATATTTTCCACAAGTGCGACTATTACCACTCACATCTATCTATCAATTATATTTAATTATTATTTTAATATTCTATAACTAATTTACTTCCACCATTATACTTTATTATTTTAATATTTCTATAACTAATTTACTTCCATCTTTATATTTTCAAAAAATTATTCATCACACCAGAAAAAAAAGCTACTGGTCAACTTTCAACACTTGCTAGTTGCTTCCCAGGAAGCAAATCCCGCTACGGTTCGTGCAGTTATCATCAACAGGGGCAAGCTCGCCGCTGTAGCTGAAACTCAATTTCTCTTCCGATTAAGATTTTTTCCTCGCCATGGAAATCTCTCTTAACTCCGCCTCTCATTCACCCTCTCTTCCAAGAAATCCCATTCCTTCGACTTCTCTCAGTGCAACAAGATTCACTCCAACTTCTTCCATCAGTTTTGCGGCGAATATCGCCCTCGCAAAACAATTCTCTCTCAGAAGGCAGTTGATTTCGCGCCAAAACTGTCTGATCAAAGTCCAAGCGTCCACCGACGGCGCTATCGATGTCAATGAGGAGGATAATGACGATTTCATTTTCGAAGACGTCCCGCACTTGACCAATTTCCTCCCGGATTTACCTGTAACTTTATACTATTGTGTTTTAGTATTATGATCATTGGTTTTCAGTAGATATGGAATTGGAAAGCGAATACATAATTTTTTTATTTATTTGTGTGATTTTGTTATGTTCCAGTCATATCCGAATCCATTGAAGAAATCACAAGCTTATGCCATCGTCAAGTATGCCAACATTTTACTTCCAAAAGACTAAGTATTTACTAGTATAATTTGGTTTGGTACTATTGATATCAGATTAGTTTATTTAGCCTTTTCTCACTATGTGGCAAGTTGTTTTCCCTGTGTGTATCCTATTTTTATAGGAACTTGATGATATCTTTTTTTTTTTTGAAGTGTAACTTGATGATATCTTTTTGAATGTGTGATACTTTAATTTTTTTTGCCCTAGGAGAACATTTGTTAGCCCTGAAGATGTTGTGGCACAGAAGGTAAAGTCAGTTGTCATTAGCATCGTGTTATGTTTATTGAGATTGAGATTTAGTCAATTGAAAGGCTGCGTTTGGCCTTCAGGTTGTTGTTCAGAAGGATAGTCAAGGGAATACATTTTCGGCGTGCAGGGCCCGTGAAAAAGTATGTATGTTCCTTGAATGAATATTTTGAGATAAAAGATATATTCTTTAGAAAGCGAATATATCAATGTTTTCTGTGGAAATGTGGTTTTGTAATTTTGCTTTTCTGAATCTAGGTGTATTTTAAGCCAGAGGAAGTGCGTGCATGTATAGTGACGTGTGGGGGTTTATGCCCTGGGCTTAATACAGTGATACGTGAGATTGTTTGTGGTTTGAGTAATATGTATGGAGTAGATGAAATCCTTGGAATTCAGGTTAGTTTTGTAACTCGCCTTTTCATTTTCTCTCCTGAACTTGGAATTTAAAAGAATATCATAATCAGTTTGTGAACAAAGCTCTTCTTATGTATCATGCCATTCCTTAATGTACTCGGCTTGTTGTAGTTGGTTGAGATTAGGTTTGGCCCTTATCAGTATCATTATTATATTACACCATTAGCTTTTCTATGTTGTTCATTGCTCTTATTTTTCGTAAATCATGGATGCTCTCTTTCTGCTGCCCATGAATATAATTCAAATAACTAAAACCTTGCCTCTTCACTTTTTTAATCTTTAACATACTAATGCCTAAGTTGCCGTAAGCTGCAAGGTTAAGCTTTATGTGAGGCATGTGTGGATCTGAATAAATTTCTTTTAATGCCCAGGTTGTCATTTATTTACTTACAAATGCGATAAGTCTGTCACAGTAATTACAATTTTCAGGGAGGATATAGAGGGTTCTATTCGAAAAATACTATACAATTGACGCCAAAATCTGTCAATGATATTCACAAGCGGGGTGGAACTTTCTTGCAAACTTCAAGAGGAGGTCATGATACCAATAAGATAGTTGACAATATTCAGGATCGAGGAATAAACCAGGTTAATAACATTATTTTACCGCTCTGTCTTTCTTGCTAATTTCAGAATGTTTGATGATATTTCTGGATTACCAGGTTTACATAATTGGAGGGGATGGTACTCAAAAAGGCGCAGCTGCAATTTCAAAGGTGGTTGTTGGAATTTTATTTACCACCTCTTTTGTGGTTATTCTTGTTTTAGATGATGACTTGCTATCTTTAAGGAAGTGGAAAGACGGGGGCTTAAAGTGGCAGTTGCTGGAATTCCCAAGACAATTGATAATGATATTTCTGTAAGTTCCACCAGTAAGATCTCTCTCCATGTGAGGTGGTGTTCATATTATCTTCAGTTGGAATGATGCTTCGCAGTTGCTTTCAATGTGTTTAGATATGTAATTTTTCACCCGTGACATTGAATGTTATCTCTTTGTCAGAGATAGGTTAAGAAAGGCTTAAATCAAACCTGCAAGGAGAAAAGGACTTACCTTAATTGACTTTCTTTATCTATGCATCACTTGTAAATTGAAACAGAATGGGCAATAGAAAGAGAAAGGGAAGGGGTTAATTTGATTAATCTCTGATGTTTTAGATTGGGTTGAAATATTAGGGCTGAGGAATTTGACATGAAAGACTTCATTAAACTATTTTGGAATTCATTTCTTGCATTTTGTTGGCCACCATGTTTTAAGCTAAAGTGTCATATATGTCCATGAAGAAATTATTTACCATACTTGAATGGAGGCAAGTATGGCATTGAAAATTAGTTCTTTCAGTTGTTCTGAAGTGTAGATGTGTATATATTTGGAGATTCTCAATTGTGGTTCAACGTTAATTAACAGATAATTCTTCCTCCGTCCATAAAATTATGCCCAAAAAGCTTTTATGTTTATGTTTTAAAAATCTCCCGTTTCTTGCCCCTGCATGAGGATATAGGTTATCGACAAATCCTTTGGCTTTGATACTGCTGTAGAGGAGGCTCAGAGAGCAATAAATGCTGCACATGTGGAAGTTGAGAGCGTAGAGAATGGAGTTGGAATTGTGAAGCTTATGGGAAGATATAGTGGTAAAAAGTGATCACTGTGTAGGAGCTGATGGTTCTCCTTTAAACTTGTGAATCTAATTTTCTTTTTGCCCTTTCTGAAGACTCTGTATTTATCGCGCAGGATTCATTGCTATGCACGCAACATTGGCAAGTCGGGATGTGGTAAGAGACATCAAATCCTTTTTGTATGTTGTTCTTTATAGTGTGAATTTCTTTCTTTTCTCTTTCTGTCCCTCTCAATCATTGGGATATTTATGTTCCAGGCAGACAGGGTTGGTCGTATAACTTTCGTTATGTTGAATGTTCCTATGTATATGAGTTTAAACATTTGGAACAAGTATTACTAGATATTCTAGAATTTTTATTTCTCTCTACTCAGTGATTGGGAATTTACATTCCCGGCTGACTAATCTAAAACTAGAGCAGGTATCAAATATGTTGTAACAATATTACTGAACTTGCAAATCTGCTTACAGGCTCTGGATTGTGACAGGATTGTTGCTTAATACCAGAGTCCCCATTCTACTTGGAAGGCCAGGGTGGGCTATTTGAATTTGTTGAACAGAGGCTCAAAGAAAATGGGCATATGGTGATTGTGTTGGCTGAAGGTGCTGGACAGGAATATATTGCGCAGAGCTTCCATGCAGCTGATGAAAAAGATGCATCTGGGAACAGGCTTCTTTTGGATGTTGGCCTCTGGTTAACACAAAAAATTAAGGTATCTGACATCGCAACATCTTCGGTCTGTTCAAATTCTTACTAAATGTTTTATCCTCAACTAGACGATGCACTTACAAGCTTCCTCGTCGTGTTCAAAGTGACTGTTTATTAACATCTCAAAATGGAATTTGAACTAGCTACGCCGTCGTTTTTTTTAAAGAAACTTTTTTAACCTTTAATTGAATATCATCAAAGCTGATACGCTCCAGATCTTCCTCCTTTCGTTTTGTTCAACTGGACATGCATCTTTCAGGCCCATTTCCCCCCAACATGATATTCTTCTGCTGTTTCATCTTGTCCCTAATAAATAAATTATGATTGCAGCATGACCTTCCACTCGCATTGATATCCATGGA
The DNA here is from genome assembly GCA_016081115.2 of Rehmannia glutinosa. NCBI lineage: Eukaryota > Viridiplantae > Streptophyta > Magnoliopsida > Lamiales > Orobanchaceae > Rehmannia > Rehmannia glutinosa. The sequence continues at coordinate 67,458 of JABTTQ020001337.1, read as the reverse complement.
TCTTCTGTCTAAGCTGAATTTCTGAAATTTCTTCATGCTTTGCTATTTAATTTTAGAGGTAGTATCTATTTGTGTTAGCTGTACAAGGTGTTATGTGATGGTAATTTGCACCTAATATGTTATATTTAAGATATAATGTCAGATTGCCTATTCTCTTTCCCAGTCCTACAAAACTATCTACATATTGAATTCAGGTTCTTGTTCCTTCCCCAGGATCATTTCACAAATGTTCGGAAGATGGCGATCAGTATGAAATATATAGGTAATATGAAAAATCATGATTTTTCTTCAACTTAAGCAACCTGCTTTTATTTGAGACATTTTAAAATTTGGTTTGTTTTGCCCCTATGTAGCTTGGTAAACTTTTAAAATCATATGGACTGAGTATGGTACACTTTAGGCTCTTTAATTATGTCCTTAATATTGCAACTTTTTGTAGGATGGTCATTCTTGTTATAGTGAATGAGAGTTCAGTGAAATTAAATAAATTTCTCCCTCATCTATAGTTTGCTTCCATTTTGGGAACCCTGTATGAGATATTGTTGATACTATTGATATCGTCAGTCGTCACCGAGATCTTGTGTGAGATAGCAGCATCAAGATAGGTTAAGTAGTTTAGATCACTCAGCTTGCATTTCATTCTATAAAATAATGCACAAAATTTTCAACTTTTTAAAAAGGTTTTTTGCGGATGCATTTTCTATTAACCTGTAGAGAGATGCTAATACTAAGTATGACAATAAAATAGAACCTCAATAATTTAATAATCGATTAATCTATAACCTCACTTAGATAATATTTATGGTCGGTCGCGACTCCAGGACAACATGTTAAATTAATAATTCGCTAAATTTATAAGATAATACATATACGAGAATTCATATAGACCCCATGCAATATATAAATTAATAACTCCTCAAGTGAGAGTACATTTATGATTAATCAATGAAGAATTCACAAAATATGACTCAATTGTCATTTGTTTCGTGTTGAAATAGATGGTTACACGGAATCTTATCTTTTGACTTTTCTTAACATAATAAGAACTTTTAGCGTGGTTTTCCTATAGCTCGACAAAAAATTACTTAATATCATAGCTGCTTTGAGAGCTTCCTTGCGAGAGGGGTTCTACAATAGAACTATCATCTTCAACTTTATCAGTTCTCATGACACTCTTCATTATCTGCTCATCAAACATATCTGCAGCCATGTTATTTTTTCCGGGGCAATATAGATATTCGATGTGCATTCATTATGATAATCCAACTCTTTGATTGGATTTTGCAGTCCTTAAGTGCCTCCATCATCTAAATGTTCATCCAAATTCTCTGAAGCCATGTTATCCGTTGACTTGAATTTACAATGACGAAAGCAATTTGCAATTGTGTTTGATGAAGTTATAGTTGAAATATTATAATCTCTGTTTCTCAATGGGTGCATACACTACTTGCACAGATCCTACATACATGATTCGAGCAATTCCTAGTAATGCATCGGATAACATCTATTGCACACTTCTTGCTCAAAGTGCCGTTCATGGAGCCATGGCAGGATTTACTGGATTCACTGTTGGGCCTGTAAACAGCAGACATGCCTATATTCCAATCAGTGTAAGCTTTTTTTCCTGCTTTGTAATTAAAATGTCTAAATATGAAATCTGGATTATAAAAGAAGGGGAGTACTCATCATATTTCCAATCAAAAATGCATTCAATTTTATTGGGTAATGTAGTTGTTGGATCGAGCAGAGCGCTACTTAGTTCTTGCTGTTGCCTAGTGCAAGATCGACGAGGAATATCAATGTGATGGAATGTGGATACATACATACATAGATGCACACACATATATATGTTTGCGCTTAGATGGTCTTCCAGTGCATGTTGTGCCTAACAAAGTATATTGCGTGAATTCTTACAGTTACTTTTGTGGTATTATTTTCAGAGAGTAACAGAGACTACAAACACGGTGAAATTGACAGACAGGATGTGGGCTCGTCTTCTTGCATCTACTAATCAACCTAGTTTTTTAAGTTGCGAGGTTGTGCAGGAAAGAGTTAATAAGGAGATGATCGATGAGATCCACAACATGAAGATTACGTCTATATAGATATCAAGGATCATAATTCCCATACATCGCCCACCAACATATTTATCTGGTGCTTGCTTTTCGTTGGGAGCCCATGCTGGTCATTTTTTACATGGTAAGTAGAGAGATTGCTTGGCTCTAGATGATTGGAAAAAGTTCTACGGTAGAAGTCATATTGATGCCCTTTTTCTAATTGTTTTTACTTTCGACTGTTGAAAATTTGATTGATTTTTCTTAGGTCTTGCTATAATTGATCTAAATCCAAATGTTTAATTAGTTGGTTTCCCATTGAATTTTTTACTGCTATTGCTGTTTATTTTACTCAAGTGTTATCGGTTCATCCATTATTCTTTTCTGATCCACTCGATCAGTAAACTATTCATTTTTGTTCTCTCTCTCTCTCTCTCTCTCTCTCTCTCTCTCTCTCTCTCTCTCTCTCTCTCTCTCTCTCTCTCTCTCTCTCTCTCTCTCTCTCTCTCTCTCTCTCTCTCTCTCTCTCTATGTTCACTGCATTTATGGGAGTGTTTGTAAACACTTATGCTTTTAGAGAAAGTGATTTATTGCCGCGGAAGCGACAAATAGTTGAGTATTAGAAGTTGATAGTGTTTGCAAATATAAACTGAAAATTGATTAAATTAAGAGAGTGTTTGATAGAAAAGTTGTAAAAGTGTTTATTTTAGGTAAAAGTCAAACCAGAAGCATAATCAAAATTTGAAAGCACCCCTTCTGATTAAAAGACGCAAATTCAAAAGCAGAAGCTAACATTTGCATACACTAAAATGTTTTTTCCAGCTAAAAGCTTAGGCCTTGTATGGTTATGTTTCCATGTACTATTTCTAGTTTCTAGTGTTGGAAAATGAATTTTCAGAATTTATTGGTTTTCGTGTGAAAATTGAGATTATGTTTGGATAAGTGAATGGGAATGAGTTTTATGTAGGTTTGGAAATGAAATTATGTTTGGTTAAGTAGTTTTGAAATAATATTTTATGAATATAATAATTTGAAAAGTTGATATTGGTTGAATATTTTAATTGAATATATAATATTATAATTATAAGATTGTAGGCTAGTGGGTCCCATTAGATATATATAGTAGTATTTTAAGTGGATAAAGTTGGTAATGGAGGGTCCCACATATATAATTGGATTAAAAAATAAGAATAATGATTGATAAGTGATGTAGGATAGTATATAGAGTTGAAAATTGAAATTGTAGGTTTGAGATGATGTTTTATGTGAAAAGTGGAAAGTGATTGATAAGTAATATTTTAAGTAGATAAAGTTGATAATGGTGGGTCCCACATATATAATTGGGTTAAAATATGAGAATAGTGATTGATAAGTAATGATGAGTGATGTAAGGTAGTGTATATGTTTGAGAATAGAAATTATAGGTTTGAGATGTTTTATGTGAAAAATAGAAAATGAAAATGATGATTTCCATTGGAAATTTTATGAACAAACATGATTCCACTTTTATGTATAGTTGGAAACTAGAAAGAGGCCATTGAAAACATAAACAAACAAGGCCGATGATTTCCATTGGAAATTTTAAAAACAAACATGATTCCATTTCTATGAATAGTTGAAATTTGGAAATGGGACATTGGAAACATAAACAAACAAGGCCTTAGAATCAATTTTTCCTAGTGTTTGCAAATACCCCCCTATATCTGTCCATTCTTTAGGCTTTTGAGTAAAACACAATTTCCCTAATTTATATCTGTGCATGTACAATTTGCCTAAAATGTTCTTCATGCTTTCTTAGATATATGGATATAGGCTTCACATATAGTTGATGATCAAACGATGATATTTTACAATGGTTTTTCCCAGTTGATCAGAGAAACAAAACATGGGATAAACTATGTGGGATTCTTTAACAGATTATTTTGAAGCGACTTGAAAATGTCACCAAAAAGATTATAGAGGTTTAGTTTCTGTTTGTGAAACTTTTCCTGTGTTAAAGTGACTTTGGGATAAAAATTCTGCAACTAGTTGTTCCCAAGGGTCCCTACTTTTTTTTTTTTTTGATCGGTACAAGGGTCCCTACTTGCAACTACTGCAAGTGGTCTCTTGTTTGATTTGCTTGTTAGGAAATATCATTATGTCTTTGGTGAGACACGATCTTAGTTTTGCTTTTGGTCAAAAGTGTGTTGTAAAAAAGTATGTTTCATTTTTTTCACGTTTATCCCACGCGTTACTGTGATTTGATGAAATTGTTTCCGACTTAAATCTTTTTTTATTCAGTGCTAATGATTCATTCGGTGTTAGGCATGAGTATGCAGGTAGCAACTTCTGTGCATAAATATTAGATTTAGTCATTTAGACAGAAACTTTTATCAGACGTTAGACTTATCCCAAACCGACCTGAATACAATAAGCGGTGACATTTTTGTAATATTGTGGGGGCGGTGACATAGTATCACTGAACCAATTTGTAATATTAGGCAGTGAACCGTTAAAAATATTAGCTTTTTCCATAAAAAATATTAGTAGTACCGCGGAAAAGTAATGATTTTTCCGTCAAAAGTATTAGTATTCTTACTAAAACGTATTAATAGTCTTATTGAAGATTATTATATTTTCCGATTAAAGGTATTTTAGTATTTCTTGTGAAAAGTATTAGTTTTTCTCATAAAAAGTATTAGTAGTTCCCCATAAAGTTTTGTGGTAGCGACGAGTGGATTGACCCTCTGGGCATCGACGACAAAATTCACCTAAAAATCTAAAAAAGTGGAATTAATAAAAAAAATAAAATTAAAAAACGAAGAAGAAGACGTATGAGTAAGAACCATTTGCCATAGTAGTAAGAAGTCCAATAATAAAAATATTAATTTCCTTAAAAAAAATATCATGCCATAAATCATGAACTTAATAAACACATCCCTCCAAAAATTTGATGATGTGGATTAATGTCTGGCATGCCATTCAAAAATAGCCGGAAGTCAAGTATCAATTTCTAGTGATATTGTAAAAGACTAATTTGAGTAATTCTGCCATTAAAACTAACATGACCCCAAAAAAAAAGTTTAAAAACTTAATGTGACAATTCTGACATCCCTTGATGAGTTCCGCAAGAAAAAAGGAAAAGAAAAAGCCAATTCATTCGGAAAATTTCACCACGAGAATTTATGGTTACGTGTTTTGTTAATGTCCAACATCCAATTTTGTATAAATAAAATATTTGTTCTTCATACATACAACAAATAATGTACCATATTATCTATAAAAAAAATAATAATGTACCATATCAGTAATCAATGGCGTAAAATAAGCCGACACACGAAAGTGGAATGATCAGCTGACTGAAAAACTCAATAAGAAAAAATCATATAAATTAGTATAACTTAATTTTTTTAAGCTTTAATGCAATAACGCAAGGGGACCCCCTATATACACCATTGTCCCTAATAACGTGTATATTACCGAGAATTATTAATCAAAACTACAAGCAAATCTACTCTACTTACTTGGATCATATATTGCTATATACACACAATTACAAAATTGCATCTCCAGGAACTAACATACAAGCACTCATACTGATATATTGATCAAGAACGTCCACTAGGCATCCAATAATCATGGACTGGGATTTGAACAATCGTCTGATCTCTCCACTCTTCTCCTTTTCCGGGCGGCAATAGTCGGCGGCCCAGGTTTTCCGGCGTCCATCGGGAAATTCAAAATGGCCTTTCTACCCCTCATCTTGAAGGCAGCACAATCATATGCCCTGGCTGCATCCACATCCGTGTCATAAGTCCCTAGCCACACCCGACACCCCTTCCGAATCGGGTCTCGGATCTCCGCAGCATATTTACCCCATGGCCTCCTCCTCACTCCCCTGTAATTATAGTAAAATATAAATTAAGCTACTCGATTCGAGATCGATAAAAAAAATTAAAGTTCGTTTAAGCTTGTTTCGTTAAAATAACAACCCATAAGATCTTATTTTGAAAATTAGTGGTTGAAATATTTGGATAAAATTAGTTAAAAGAACTTATTAATTGTTAGTAACTATATTTTTAATTAAAATGGCCAAAGTGAACTAAAATTGTTAAAATAATATCTTACTTCCAAAATAAGAAGTTATAAGACTCCCACATTTTTTTAAAAAAAGTTTATAAGCTCCCAACATTTAATTAATGTTACAAGTTTATTTATCACACACTTTTAAATAACTTATAAGTTCGATTAGTAAAATATGTGTCGAAATGAATCTGTTCGGCTCGTTCAAGCCCAATTCAGTTTGTAATCCAACTTAATTTAAACATAATTTCCAAAGTTCGAAAAATTAAAACAAAATTGAAGAATAATAATATCTTCAATATTTTGGTCGGTTTGTTTACACCCCTACCTGTAATGCCGCCTTCCCGACCTTGTGCCAAACACCAAAGGATCCGACCCGAAATTCAACTTACCTTCTGGGTCGGGTTTCGCGGGTTTCGGAGGGGAAGGAGTATCATCTGGGGCCGAATCATCACGAGCATCCAAGGGATCACAGCTGATCATACTGATTTGGGGCTTCATTTCAATCTCAAAGAAATGATCCGGTTGAAAATCCGGGTAACCTGAAACGGGCAACTCGGGTCGTTTTGGGTCCGAACACGAGTCGTCCGACATGGACGAAGGGGAGTCGATTTCACCGGGGCTCCAAATGGGGTTGCCGGCGACAACTTCTGAGAAACAAAGGTTAAGGTTAGAATTAAAGTCGTCGAGGAGGTATTGGCGTATGAGCTCCAACGTTGAATAGACATTTGGGTTTGCCATCATATATTACAACCTAAATTAAATTATTGCACAACAAATGTGTTGTGGTTAATTTTGTGTAATACTATAAGATGAAAAGGGCTATATATAATGGGACTGGATCAACTTGAGGAATGAGTGTTTCTTTATGTAAATATATATACTTACATGTGCTGCTTTTTGTTGTTGGGGGAGCTTTTTATTATTTCATTTAGGGATAATTACACAAAAACCCCTGAGGTTCAGGCTAATTACAAAAAAACCCCGTGATTTTTAAAATTGCAAGAAACCCCTTCTTGTTTGATTCTGCTTACATCTTTTCCCCTCATAAGCAAAAAATATTTCAAACCCCCCCATTTTTATATAAATATTACATTTAACTCTTTAAATTTAAGACAGAATCAAACATGATGGGGCTTTTAGTAATTTTAAAACATCTCTAGATTTTTTTTGTAATTAGCCCAAACCTTGGGGGTGTTTTTGTAATTATCCCTTTCATTTAATATAAATTACTAGGTGGGTACAAGAAAGTATATATCTCGTAGGAGTAAATATGTAAATCAGAGAGGTTTTTAACATATCAATCTTTTTTTTTTTTGGTTTCATTTTAATTATATTATTATATATAAGATATAAATGTATATACATTAAATGTGTATGATTTACAGTAATTAAATATATATTTGAGAAAATATGTTTATACACCTGATATCCATTTGTGATCTGCACTATCAAATTTGAAAAATGTGAACTTGGTTTTAGTGTTTATAGATATTTTTGTATTATTTTCAAGTAGTAATGGAGGAAAGAAAAATATCACGTATTTGGGGCTTATCCAAGTAACTATAATGATATAATAAAACAAAATACTGCATCAGTATACATATATGTATAGATATATTTACAACTTGAATAAGACATTTTTGATGTTATAACTTATAAGAGATAGATGCAACAAAGTCTATTCTTCTTTCTCAAGTGGGATGCATGGGTCCGAATGTCCGATGGCTTTAGGATTTTTTCAGATTTATCAATTTAATTAACTAGGCTTAGTGTCACGGGCCTAGCCATTTCGGCTCCCACACGATGCCACACATTTCGACCACCCGGCCACCTATCCTCGGGACAACCACCTGGTTTCGCCTGCCTCATCGAGAATGCGGCTCCAAAGATCTCGACCAGGTTGGGTAGGGATGGCCAATTCCCTTCTTCACCGTCAAGTCCACGATTAGCGACAAGCTCCCCAAACTTAACCGGGTAGGCCTGCCTGAACATCCGAAGGGTCATGTACACGTACCAACAAACCAGCCGATGAAGCCACATACGGATCATTCACAAAGACAATCCACCAAAGAGTCATAGCGAAAGACACCCAATGTCACGGGCGTGACATCCTCCCCCACTCAATATGGTGTACGCCCTCGTACACGGTCTACTTCACCCGAAGTGCATCAACGGCGCCCCATTGGCAGCTCACACGTGTGCCCCTCGCACACCAATCGCCTCGGAGACCAGAAGGATTCTCCCAGATGATCGCCACTCAACATGTTCCGCTCCCCTGCCTACTCCACCACCATCTTAGTAAGAGCGCTTGGCGCAACCACGGAATACAAATGCCGGGATGACTCTGATACCACTTGTCATGGGCCTAGCCATTTCGGCCCCCACACGATGCCCGCGCGGCGCCCCGGACCACCGGGGCCCACTCTATCCTCAGACAACCACTTGGTTTCGCCTGCGCTTTGGGCTCATCGTGAATGCGGCTCGATCCGACCGCTTTGGTAGGGATGACCAATTCCCTCCTTCACCGTCAAGTCCACGACTAGCGACAAGCTCCCCGAACTTAACCGGGTAGGCCTGCCTGAACATCCGAAGGGTCATGTACACGTACCCACAAACCAGCCGATTGAAGCCACATACAATCATTCACAGCACAATCCACCAGTAGTCATAGCGAAAGACACCCCAATGTCACGGGGCGTGACATTAGGTTCATCTATAAATAGAGCTATTTATAGTTCACCTTCTTTAGGGCAATCTATATATAGATGTTTTGTTGGATTTCTATTCTAACTAAAACATGCTAAGTGTATAGAATACACTATTAATATATACCTGACTAGTATTGATGATGTTATAGAAAACACATTGAGAGAGAGAAAAAAAAACAAAAAAAATGGACTAAATCGGACCATAGCACGCAATAATATATTGTGCAATGAACAAATATCATAAGTTGTTATATTATTACTATTTTTAGTCAATCATGTATACTGATAAACATTTAATTACCCTTCTTGTTTATAAAATATATTAGGTTGTATTTGGAATGAATGATTTAGATTTGAAGAGAAGATTTGCAATTATAAATCTAGGATAGGTTCGAAATTTGTCATTGTTGGGTCAAAAGACGTTGGAGGTAGGTCTTGATGAGGGTCAAGTCACAATCGAATGTCATGTGCGCTTGCACTTGTATGATATAAGTTTAACGGTATGCATGCATCTCCTTAATGCAGATTGATTTTAGGCGAAATAGCAGCGCCTGAGATATATCTTACAGTTACAATGATTTAAAAATAACTCAAAAAATGATGAGCTTAATTAAGTATTTGAAAAATTCATTGTATTGTGAGACTACTGATCACACAATTAGCTCAAATGAGTTCATTGTTATGAATTTGAAATTTTTATATTCAAATCATTCAACACAAATGAAGTTTAAAGTAAATTAAGGGAAAATACATTAGATAGTTTGGTTAAATACAGGCGAAAAATCAAAATAATTGAATTTATGAAGAGGCAAGTGGCTAACCCATCCGTACAAGTCGACATTAATAGGGACACAGGCGTTATAGTGGACCTGCACGGTAGCGTTCACGGAAGGGAGACACACATATATTCACTCTACTTGCTAAAGTCTTCCCATTTCCTACGGTTTCATTCATCAACATAAATGCAAGCTACAACATTTGCAAATTGCTCATTAATGTCGCATGAATTTAAACGATGGTTCACTTTCAATGTTATAATCTTATCTTATTAATTATTTGGTCCTTTCGTAATTCGTACCCACTTATTTCGAAAAAGACATTCTTTTACTATTCACAAACGCACACATAAATGATCTAATAACTAGAGTTGTTAATTTTGGCCCAACCCGGTATTTTTACTGGATTGGGTTATAATATTGCAAGCCCTGAAAAAATCGAGCCTCAAAAGCCGACCTGTTAGGCCCAGAAAACCAACCCCCGGTTTTTTACTGTATTTCCCATGGTTTGGGCTGGGCACTGAAACTAGCGGTCCGATCACTGTTTGCCCCCGCCTGTTTTTTTCCTCTTGTCTCGCAACTCGACTCGTTTGACACCTCTAATCAAACCCCGAATGGCTCTACTAAGGAGGGAGGCGATACCACTAAACTCATTGGTCATTGGTCATCAGTATTTCGAAAATACATTTGAATTCTCTATTTTAATTTATATTTATTATTCTATCAGACATTACAATTTACATATCACGTGTATACGATTCACTTGCCTTTATTTACAATTTAAGATATAAAATAAAAGATAAACAACTATTTTAGAAAATCTAAACTGTACACAATTAGTTTTATAATCTTCTGACTATTATCATCAGTTTGCATTCCACACTTGAAAATATATATGACTAGTTACAAAACCGTTCAGTAATCCTTTTAATTAGTTCTGTAAAAATAAAATAGATTAAAAAATCATTGAACATAACCTTATTTAACATTAAAGTTTTTGGGATTTTCCAAACCTAAGTATTCAGAATATATATTAATGATTCAAAAGCAAATTGATACCGGCAACCTCTTTTTTCTACAACATAAAAATTTAGTCAAATTTCATACTTAGCCGCAAAAAGGATTCATACTTTTTTCCCTGATGATTATTCTCTTACAAATTAAGACTTTTAATTAAGAAAAGCTTTCAGATTGAACCAATGAAATGCTGGATTTTTCGGAGTCTTGAATAATGGCCGGGTTAGAATATTGATTTAGGAAGGTAAATCAGATGTACCTGACCTAGGGACCCACAAAGCGAGTTGAAGTGTGTTCCACGTAGCGACCCGAAGTGAGGATCCCAAAAAGCTAGGTGAGGTACTTTGTTCGAGGGTACCTGAAACAGAACGCACGTTAGGCTAGCCGGGATGGCTCCCAGCTAAGGCCCTCCGATGCCTAAGTCAGAATCAGGTAGTTGAGGTACTTAGGAAGCTAAAGAGCGAGGTAATTTAGAATAATGACAAGTTACCTTTTACCTTGATTTCCGTGCCGTATTTATAGTACTGTTCACCGGGTGAGGCGGATCACCGTACACGTGGCGCCCGATCGACGGCGTGTGGTTCGCGGGCGACCCGACCCGGGGATTCGGGTCGGGTCGGGACCCATATAAAAAAGCCGCGGATCCTGAGGGTACTTTGGTAATTTCGCGAGGCGAGGTCAAGATGATCAACTCGACCTAGGCGAGGCTATGGTGGTAATTTCCACATCATTTACTCCCCCAGTTACTTTAGTAATTTATTGCTAAAAGTGACTCGATCGACTCCCGATTGACGGCGACATACAACCTAATCCCTGGAATTCGAAAAGATCCTTCCATCCCTGCCCTTGAATTTGAATAATCTCTTGATCGAGACCGTCGATTTTCCCGCCTTTCTCTCTCTATATATAGGATGGTTTTTCAAACCTTCACTTTTCACATTTCCTACCCTGATCACCTCATTTGCTCGGTTAAATCCGCGACCTAAGATCTTGACCTCGTGCTCCTCCACTTCGCCTGACTTAGAGGTAGGTTTTCTTTTTCTCTCCACTTTAAATTTTCTTATTATTTATGACGACCCCTCCTCCATCTAAGCGGCCCTCTAGCTCGCGGTCGAACTCTGTTCGTCCCTCGAACTCGTGGTCGTCGACTCCGGCTCGTCTTCGAGCTCTTCTACTTCCACAAGCGGGCAACCCATATTCCCCTTCTCCCGACAGGGTATCCCACGAGGCCACCCCTTTGGATGACTTGAACACGTCGCCCCCTGGGCTCTTCTTAGGTCCCTGTCTCCGTTCACGACATAGGCATCATTAGGAAAACTTCCATATCCCCGCCTCATACCAAATCATCATTCCAACTACTAGTGACGGGATAGACAAGCCTCCACCACCTCATTGCTTAGCCTTTCACCTCGCTAGCTTCGGCGGGTCTTAGATTTCCTTTGGCTCGCCCCGTTGTTGACATTTTAAGAGGGCTCGATGTTTGCCCGCTCGCTCGTCCCAAATTCCTATCGTCACATTGTAGGCTTCATCATTTTAATGAAACATTTCGGCGAGGCCGCCTCACTCTCTCACTTCTCGCGAGCTATACGCCATCCATTCTTCCACTACCACTACTAACTCCTGGATTCTTTTACATTTCACCTCGCACTAACCGGAAATTTTTGCATCGAGTTCCTTCCTGGTGTGGCCTTGGAAAGATAGGTTCGTATTCATTCGAGCCCCTATTGAAAATCTCGGGAGCTACCTTCGGATTGGAAGGCTGGGCCGCCGCCGAGGCCCCGCCTCCTGTTTCTTGGGGTACCAACTTCATTTCTATGCTTACCCAACATTGGTATGAGGCTTGCGACCTCATTACCAAGATGTTCTATCCTCGTCGGCCTTAGCCCCGCTCCTCGTCATGAAACTCTAACCCTTGGTAATATATTTCTTTTTAATTTTTCGATTCGCCTATCATGCTTTGTATTGATGTCTTGGCTTTTATTCATGCAGATATGGCGGTCCGATCTCGCCGTTCTTGACAAGGCCCTCTCCAACAACAAAGAAGCCTGCTTAGCTCGCAAGCGAGCTCGACAAGAGGTCTGTTGCGTCGGATTTACCGTTGGGCGTGGTCGCAGCTTCGGCCCCTCCGTGAGGATGAGCCCCGACCCCACTCCCGAGGTGCCCCTAAAGAAAACCATCAAGGCCTCGGGCGTGAAGCCTAGGGATGACAAGGGAAAAAGGTGGTTGAAAGTTCTGCTCCAAAAGGGCAAAAATTCGCAAGGCTAGAGCTCGCCCGATTCTATGGGTGCTTCCCGGGATGCTAGCTCACGACGAGCTCGAGCCTACCGATGCCAACCTCCCCACCGTTGATCAAATGATGATGTGGTTGAACCGAGCGAGTCCCATCTCCAAGCTCAACGGCTCGCGGCTCATGAGAAGGCTCCCGACCTTAGGCCTCGTGTTCGCGAGCTTGCCATGCCTCGCACCCATTCCGAATCGGAATATTAGCTCGCGGAGCTCGGTCCTCGAGACGAAGGCCGGGAGGATTCTTCAATCGTATAACTATACTACCCTCCCCACGACCAATTTGCCTTGATGACCACGGAGTTCACACGCCTCGAAGAGTTGGCGGCTCACGAGGTCATGTCGGTATGTGAATGTATTTAAATTATCCAACTTTGTTTCTTCGCTTCGTCTCGCTTCGCCACCACTTACTTCGTCCCCTTTTTTTTTTTTTTTTTTTTTTTTAAAAATAGCTTTCGCCCTGTTGCACTAAATGGCGCTTGCATGGTGCCGATTGGAAGCACCGAGCAGAGGTGTACATTAATCACCGAGCGAGGTCCATGCGAGGCTCCGAATCTGTCGAGCGGATAAGGCAAAAGCCGTCGAGGAGGCTCGAGCCGAACTCCTCAAGGAAGTAGCTGACCTGAAAGCCCAGCTTGCTTCGTCTCAAAGCGAGCTCAAAACTCGCGAGGTGCACCACATCAAGGAGGTGGCAGATTCTTTTGAAAAAGGTCGGAAACAAGGCCTTGAAGAATATCTCTCATCCGAAGAGCATAAGGCCTCGCTAGCCTCGTCTCGTCTTGCGGGTTCAATCCTTTCTCCATCCTCGTCTTGCGAAAACTCATTGCCGAGCGAGCCGTGGTGTACCTCTTTGATGGCTTGATGCGCGTGCCGCGAGCAGCAATTAAGAAGGAAGCTTTTAAGGCCGATTTCGACCCCGACAAGCTTGACCCCTTTGAGAAGGACGAGCCAAAGGCAGACGTCGCTGAAGGCGAAGGCGAGGTGGGTAGCTCGCGCGATGTAGAGGTCGTCGATGAAGTGGAGGAGGTCGATGAGTTCACCGATCTCGTGAAACCTCTTTTAGCCTCCTAGGGCTTTTTATGTAAATAAATGAAGTATTTAACTTAGATGTATTTTTATTCACGATCTCATCGCCTCTTAATGTACTTCAAATGTTACTTCGTTTTTATGTCTTACTTTTGCCTTACTTCGCTTGTGTGTCACTTCGGATATCTTTGCACTTCGTCTTTATATATTGCATGGACTTTACTTGATCCACTTTTTTTTTTTTTTTTTTTTTTTGAAAATGGCCTAGGTCCTCGTGGGGTCGCTAGGCGCTTATGGCCTGGTCCTCGTGGGGTCGCTAGGGCGCTTATGGCCTCGGGTCCTCGTGGGGTCGCCAGGCGCTTATGGCCTAGTCCTCCCGGGTCGCTGGGCTCTCATGGCCAAGGTCCTCGTGGGGTCGCTGGGCGCTTATGGCTAGGTCCTCATGGGTCGCTTAGGTCGCTCATGGCCCAGTCCTCGTGGGGTCGCTTAGGGCTCTCATGGCCCAGTCCTCGTGGGTCGCCAGTGGCGCGCTAGGTCCTCGTGGGGTCGCTGGGGTCGCTCATGGCTAGGTCCTCGCGGGTCGCCAGGGCTCTTTAGCGTTTTGGGAGCTTAACTTGCGAGCCCAGTCCCTTTGTTGGGACCATTGTGGGCTTTTGCCCCTAAAAGGGAGCTTATGGCCTAGATCCTACGTGGGATCGTCTTGGGCCTCGCTAGCCTTTTAGGGGCTTATCTTGCGAGCCTGGGTCCCTTTGTTGGGACCATTGTGGGCTTTGCCCCTAAAGGGAGCTTATGGCCTAGATCCTGCCGGGGATCGTCTTGGGCCCGCTAGCCTTTTAGGGGGCTTATCTTGCGAGCCCTAGTCCCTTTGTTGGGACCATTGTGGGTTTTGCCACTAAAAGGAGCTTATGGCCTAGATCCTACGTGGGATCGTCTTGGGCTGCTAGCCTTTTAGGGGCTTATCTTGCGAGCCTAGGTCCCTTTGTTGGGACCATTGTGGGCTTTGCCACTAAAAGGGAGCTTATGGCCTAGATCCTACGTGGGATCGTCTTGGGCCTCTAGCCTTTTTGGGGCTTATCTTATGCGAGCCTCAGTCCCTTTGTTGGGACCATTGTGGGCTTTGCCACCTAAAAGGAGCTTATGGCCTAGATCCTACGTGGGATCGTCTTGGGCCCGCTAGCCTTTTAGGGGGCTTATCTTTAGTGGTTCGCTTGCGACCCTCGAAACACTAAGCAAATTTGTGCAAAAGGTAAACATTGCGGTGAAATTCCATCTTCTTTCATTGATGATAGTTTTTAACATAAACCTTCAATTCTTCCAAAATTAAGCTAAGTACTTAAAGTAGATTAGTTATGCGACATCAAGTATAGAACCTCCTTAAGTTATGAATGTTCCAAGGCCTTGGGAGCTCCTTTCCTCGCATGCTTTCTAGTCTCAGATGTTCCTCTCTTCAAAGACTTCAATTACTTTAAAAGGTCCTTCCCAATTTGCCTCCTTCCCCACATGTTTGGACACTTCCACTTTTTTGAGCACTAGATCCCCTACTTGAAAGCTTCATTTCATGAACCCTTTTGTTGTATGCATTTTTCATCCTTCCCCTAGTCGCTGATCTCAATAAACGCTTTGTCTCGCTTTTCTTCGATGAGTTCGAGCTCGAGCTCTCTAGCTTCACTATTTCCCTCGGGCTCGTCTTAGCGACCAAGCGAGGTTTCACCAATTTCCCGGCATGATCGCTTCCGACCGCATACACTAGGTGAAAGGTGTTTCTCCCGTCAAGTCCGTGGGGTCGCTCGATATGCCCACGGACTCCAGCAACTCGTCCACCCAATACGACTTCGCTCCTCTAGCCTCGTTTTTAGGTGTTGTAGAATAATCTATTTGCGACCTCGGTCCGCCCATTTGCTTGAGGTTCCCCACAAACAAAAAATTTTGCTTCACTTTATATTCGTCACACCACTCCCTAACCTTCTTTCCTTGAAATTGAGTGCCATTATCCGATATTAAGATTCTGGGAGCCCCATACCTACATGCAATATTTTTCCACAAGAAATTCATGACTTCGGTTTTTAGATATCTTGCCACACGCCTCGCCTCAATCCACTTAGAAAAGTATTCCACCGCCACAATGATAAATTTCTTCCGAGCTCTAGCCATTGAAAGGGACCCAAGATGTCGATTCCCCATTGATCAAAAGGACAAGCAATGGGGATCGTTTCACTGGTCGGGTTGGTTGGTGAGTTAGGTTCGCATGGAACCGACACTTCGCACATTTTTAACAAACTCCATTGTATCCTTTGCCAAAGTTGGCCAAAAGTATCCTTGCCGGATCACCTTCTCGGCGAGTGCCTTACCACCCGAGTGGTTACCACAGTTGCCCTCATGAATCTCCTCATTACATACATCGCCCTCTCCGGACCGAGGCACTTTAGTAACGGTCCTCCTACCGATCTTTTATACAGACTCATTGTCTATCATTAGAACCGGACGCTCTAACTGACCCTTCTAGCTTTTATCGGGTCCATCTAAACGCCCCTTTTCTAGGAAATTTTTCAAGTCTTCCATCCAATCGATTGGGCGTCAATTACACAAACCGAGCCTCGCTCGGATCGCTCGATGGGACCTTGCTCGCTTAGCGTGTCCGGCCGCGTCGCCACCAACACGATCACCTTCTTCGAACTACTCCCACTTACCGCACTTGCGATGGGCGAGCTGAGCATCGGCCGCTCATTTTCATTTCTTGTGATCTCTTGTAGTTGAAAAAATTCGAACTTTTCCATCAACCGCTTCGCTTTCTCCAAATAGTTAGCCATGGATCGATCCTCGCTTCAAACGAACCTCGATTTGCATTGCCACTAATTGAGAGTCGATGTAAGCTATCGCCTTCTTCACATTACACTTCTCGCGCCATTTTTAGTCCCGCCAACAGCTTCGTGCTCGGCCTCGTTGTTTGTCACCTCGACCGAGGCGAAGTGCCACTTCCACCTCGAATGAGCTAGGCTTTTGCAATAATATCCCACTCCGCCCCCGAGCCACCGCCGACCCATCCACATGCAAAGAGCCATGTTACGTCCTCTTTTTGAACCTCATTTTCCGACCCACTTGCTTCGCTAACGGTCGGCCAGACTTGAGCCTTCACCGCCGTTTTACTTTGATATTTAATATCAAATTCCCCAATTCAACGGACCATTTTACTAGGCGACCGACAACTCCGGTTTTTCTAACACTTGTCTCGGTGGTTGATTTGTGAGGACAATAATCGATGAGATTGGAAGTAAGGTCGCAACTTCCTACCGATACTACCAAGGCTAGAGCGAACTTTCTGTCTCTCTGTACCTCTCTTCACTCCCTCGTAACAACTTGCTCACGTAGTAAATCAAGGGCGATGAACTCCTCTTCGTCCCGCACCAACACCGAACTCACGGCTCGCTTCAAAATCGCTAGGTATAAAAATAGAGCCTCCCCTTTTTTAGCTTGACAAGAAAGGTGGAGACATAAGGTATCCTTTCAAATCTCCGAACGCCTTTCTCACATTCCTCCGTCCATTGAAAATTTTTCATGTTCTCAATGTGTTGAAAAAAGGAAGGTTGCGATCACCCTCGAAATGAACTCCGTTTAACGAGACAATTTTCCCGTGAGTCAGATTTCATTGACCGTTCTAGGTGAACTCATTTCCATTATAGCTTTTATCTTCTCCGGGTTCGCTTCGATCCCCTCTCATGCACCATGAAACCCAAAAATTTTCCACCTCGCACTCCGAAGGTGCACTTCGCAGATTCAACTTCATACCATAGGCTCGCATTATTTTGAAAGCCTCCTCAAATGCTCAAGGTGATCCTCTTCCATCACACTTTTTACCAACATATCATCCACATATACTTCCATTGATTTGCCAATTTTTTCTAAACATGAGGTTGACTAACCTCGATAAAGCTAACTCCCGCGTTCTTTAGCCCAAACGGCATTACCATGTAACAATAAACTCCATTCTCCGTCACGAACGAGGTCTTATCCCTATCCTCCTCCGCCATAAAAATTTGGTGATATCTTGTAAGCATCCATCATGCTAAGCAAAGCACATCCTGGCAGAGAGTCCACCAACAGTCAATGCGAGGTAGGGGTAAGGATCCTTGGGGCATGCCTTTATTCGGATCCGTGAAGTCGGGCACATCCTCCATTTGTTGTTAGCTTTGGGCACTACAACTACATTTGATAGCCACTCGGTGAATCGAATTTCCACAACATATCCTGCTTCCAATAACTTGTTCACCTCGTTTTCTATAATTTTGTTTCTTTCGCTTCCAAAGCTTCGCTTTTTCTCGCTTCGCTTCGCCGCTAACGGATCCACATTCAACGGTGAACCATCACCCCGGTCTACGCCTTGAAATCGACGGTTTCCAAGCAAAAATGTCCACATTCTCCCTAAGAAATTGAATCATCAACACTTCTAAAGCTTTCAGTCCATTTGCGACCCTATCTTAGTGAACTTATCCTGTCGCCTGGCTCGAGCTCAATCACTTTGTATTGCTCCGTTGGCTCAACCCTATACTCCGTCATTGTCCTAGCTTTTTTAACCTTCTCCTTTTCTTTTTACTTAGCCCCTCCTCTTTCGTGTTATTTGCTTTATAGTCCTCACTTCTCTCCCTTCCCTCTTCTTTTTTAGGGAAACGTTATAAAGATTCTCTAGCCTTCTCGTCGCCTCGTCTTCGCCTATCCCTCCGATGTAGGGAACTTCATCTTCAAATGATAAGTGGACACCACGACTTGAAACTGATTCATCAGGTCGCCCATAATCACATTATAAGCAAATGGGCGTCTACTACCAGTACTTGATCATGATTGTCTTTTCGCACGGCTGACCGCTTAGCGAGGGGGAGATCAATGGTTCTGGGAACCACTTCGCTTCCTCCAAACCCCATCACGAGTGTCAACCTGACGTAAAGCGATTACATCTAGTTCCATCTTCCTCAACACATGCATAAATAATATATCCGCGAGCTCCCATTGTCCACCAAAACTTTTTGTACAAATAAATTGGCGATATCCATCGTGATAACCATCGGGTCGTTTTTGCTGCCTCGACCCCCACGAGGTCACGACCATCGAATGTAATAGGGCTAGAGTTTTGGACGCTCATGACCTTTAGTTTCCTCTTAGCATCATGACCGAGGTTACGCGCATGTTTCTTCTTGCACTCGAGAATCACCTCCACTGGACCTCACTGCTATCATATGTATAACCCCCTACGAGGTAGTTATCTTCTTCGTGATTTTGCTTGGCCTGGAGCGTTCCCTCGGGCGTTCTTGCTATGTCCGCCTCATGGCGACCTCTCGACCAAGCCGCGATTTGCGGCGGTGATCTTCGCCAGGGTCCCGGTTGGGTCCTCCCCTCGTTCTTCTTTCAAAACAAAATTTTGTAAGTAACCTTGCCAATGAGCCTTTCAATCTCATCTCGCAATTGAATGCATTCCTCGGATCGTGGCCATGGTCCTTGTGGAGAAGTCGACAATATTTATCCATATTTCTTCGACCAGGTCGCTTTCATCTTTTTTTTGGCCACCTTAGCATGTCGGTTCGCTCAATGGCCATTAGGCGTGACTTTCGGGGTGCGTTGAATAGAGTATATCTATTGTGCCTCGTCTGGGCGATCTTGATCTGGACCTCGATGCAGTCCTCCTCTCTCGACCCTAAACCTCTCTCTAAGATCCCCTCCCCTCGCGTGGAGCTTGAACAACTTGGGACCACTCCTGGTCTTTAAGGGGCATTCATCTCCTCCTCTTGTATGTATTTACGGGTCACTTCCATTAGCTGCTCCTTATCGACAAAGGCGGTTCGCGGCGAAATGCGCGATGCTAATGGTCCTTTTTGCAATCCAGGATAAGGATATTAGTCATCATGTCGATTCGCATATCTTGTCCTCCAACGCTTCATCATTGAACCGATTTATGAATTCCCTGAGCGACTCTTTTTCACCCTTGTCTTATAGTGAACAAATGCGAGGCCGATCTTGAGCTCGCTTTTTGGCTTCTGAATCGTATAAGAACTTTCGAGCCGGTTGTTCGTAAGAAACCACACTCACTGGTAATCCATGAACCATTCTGCGCTTTTCCGGTCGGCGTTGTGATGAATATTCTTGCATTCATGGCATCCGACATCCATACAATTGCATCACGTGGTCGAAAAGCGGTGAGATGTTCCGAGGTCCCTATTCCCATCATATTTTGGGAGATCGGGAAGCTTGAAGTTCGGCGTGACCACCTCGGCTAGATCTCGGGAGAAAATGGAGATCCCCTTTTCTCGCAAGGCGGATGTTACACTCCCCTCCGCCTCAAATCATCCGGTTTGTCGAGTAGTAACATGCTCGATTTGTTCACTCGGTTCGTGTATGTCCCGTGGCTTATTGATCGTTCCGCCCACGACCTCCTCTCCCGTCTCTCCATTTGGTGGCCCGACAAACTACTGACTAGCCACCTCTTCCCAATCAACTAAAGACTTCGTTTCGTTTTTCCACATTCCCCACTTCCCGGGGACCTTTGGAGGGCCTCCATAACCTTTCTTTTCTTTTCTTTCCCTATCCTCCAACATTTTTTCCAAAGATTTTCTCAAAGTCACTAGCCTTCATGTGAATCATCTGCTCTCTCCTCCCCGAACGATGGTCCCGCGTGAAGTGAAGCGGGCGAATCGGTGATGTTTCTGGGGAGGGTCCTCCACGACCCCTGAGGTGTCTTGGACGCATGCTTAGGTGTTTCCAATAGCTTCCCCGGTGTCTCTCCATCTTTAGCTGACCTCTTTCCCACAGACGGCGCCAACCGATTTTAGGAAGGTAAATCGGATGTCCTAGGGACCCACAAAGCGAGTTGAAGTGTGTTCCACGTAGCGACCGGTGAGGATCCCAAAAAGCTAGGTGAGGTACTTTGTTCGAGGGTACTGAAACAGAACGCACGTTAAATTTGCTGGGGATGGCTCCCCCTGGCCCTCCGATGCCTAAGTCGAATCGTCGGTGAGTTGAGTCTTAGGAAGCTAAAGAGCGAGGTAATTTAGAATAATGACAAGTTACCTTTACCTTGATTTACGTACGTATTTATAATCATTCATTCACCGGGTGGCGGATCACCGACACGTGGCGCCCGATCGACGGCGTGTGGTTCGCGGGCGACCCGACCGAGGATTCGGGTCGGGTTGGGTCGGGACCCATATAAAAAGCCGCGATCCGAGAGATTTTGGTAATTTCGCGAGCGAGTCAAGATGATCAACTCGACCTAGGCGGGCTGGTGGTAATTTCCACATCAAATATATTTTAGTAAGCATCTATATGGAGGTCGGCATCATTTTTTTTTTTTTTTTTTTGCTTATATATGAAACAAAAGTCAAATTGCTGTAAATTTTTGTAGGAGGAGTCAGATATTTGTACGTTGTTTTTATGTTACAACCACTTTTTTAATTACTCGTTTTTCAAGTTTGGGACATAAAATTAATATATACAAATTAGCATGTTTTACTCATTTTTTCTGTAGTGGAATCATTGAGCACGTATGTATATGTTGTAATTAATCAATAAACAATTAAATATAATGAATAATTACATGTCAAAATTTACATAAGAAATATTAGCGGCCGTGGAGTTTGTAGTTAGACCATCTCCAACAGTTTGCACCAATTTATTGCATATTCTATACTATTTTAGTGTAAAATATGCAATATATTTTCAAAGATTTGCGATAGAAATTACTGCACTAAAAATGAATATTTCATAATATTTCATTTTAGTGCATATTTCCATATATACACCCAAATCATTAATTTAAAATAATAAAAAAAAGAAAGTTTTAGCACAACTACAGTGGTGCGCTCTTTTTGTCTAAAAACTGGTCATATCTTCAAAATGACAAAGGTTTTGGCCCAGTGTTAGAAGCAATTTTTTTTTTGCTCCAAATTAAAGATATATCACTCTCTTGGAGATGCTTTTAGAGGTCATATTATAATATTAACCGATAAATAAAGAATAATTAAGTTACTATCTTGTGTTTTTTTTTAACCTTATAACTTGACTGTGGCTACCAGCCTTTGATTATTGTCAATTTTCTGTTTCTCTGTTGATTCCTTTCAAAATTTCCTTGAGAAATTAATTTTGTACCACTTGTGATTCTTGATAGTTAATTTCTATTTTCAATGTTTTTGAAAAATATTTAATTTAAGATCCAAATGTTTGCCATGTGAATTAAGCCTAATTCATCATCACCGTAAGTAATCAAATATATAGGCAAATATCAAGAAAACTAATCTTTACTTGATGTCCTAAACTATATAGCTAGCCTCAAGTCACCAACATACAAGTGGTATTATACTATTCAGCAATTAAAGGCTACAAATATCTGAATTTGATTATTCCAAAATTCACCTGATCAATAATGGAGTAGATTAATATTTTTTTTCCAGAAACCCATTATATATATATAAATATATATATATATAGGTAAATTGCATATTTGGTCAACTGACTTATACCAAGTTGTATTTTTGTCTACTAATTTAGGGGTATGGCAAAATAGGATACTAACTTCTAATTTGTTTGCACATTGAGTCCAATCTTTGTCAGCTATTCCAAAATCAACCGAAATTGCTCCAAAATTTTTGGGATTTCAACACGTCCATGTGAAAACAAAAAATAATTCAATATGTCAATGTCAATAAAAATGACTAGAGGGATTTAAATCCCCAAATTTGGAAGCAATTCCTATTGATTTGCAATTGACGATAGAGATTTGACTCTTCTTGTTGTGAGGGTCTTGCACGAGATCAAACCGCCCACCGCCCGATCAAGTACCAGTTGATCAATGTGCAACAAATTAGAAGTTAGTGTCATATGTTGCTATACTCCTAAATTAATGGACGAAAGTACATTTTGATATAAATTAGTTGACCAAATATACAATTTAATTAGCCATATATATTTGTAATAAGAGGATTGGAACAATGTTCTGCAAACAACCAAAAAAAAAAGGAGGCCATTTGCTTTGCTTGAATATGACCTTTCAAGAAATGAACACTTTTGTTTTTAGTGGCTGCGCGCTACTTAATTCTTTCAAGGCCCACTGGTCCAGAGACCCACCAACAATTATAAAGATTGATGGACAACTCTTGTCCAAACCTAAATTACAATTAACTTGTTTTGTTGCATAAACAGATCAAACCAGCAAATGTTTCAACTGTATATATATGGGTCCACCCGATTTCAATCTTATTTCATTTGGCCCATTAAGGTTTTGTCCCAGCTTTAATATAATAGCTCATATTGACAGGATTTAAAAAGTTGGCCACAGTTAACTATTAATGGAGTATATAGTTTATAATAAAAAATTCTATTTCAGATATATAGAAAATTAATCGCCATTAATTAATTTTCAGATTTTTTTTAGTACCAAGGGGACACACGTACTCAGATGTAATCGAACCCGGGTCGATCGCTCTTACAACACAAGTCTCTACCACCAGATAACAAGGTTGATCTGATCATTTTTAGATTAGATAAAGAATATATATGAGCATAAACCGACATTTATCCCTTAGATAGGGAATTATATAAACCAAATTAACACAACTCTATATATTTATAAGGGGAAGCACAAAATATGATATCTTAATTAATTACCTCAGCAATTTCTTTTTGATATTATCCATTATTACACATTTTACGAATATTTGACCATACATTATGCATACCATATGTTTTGTGCATTATGAGATGTTATCATGGAAGGTACAAAATGGAAGCCAAATTAGGGCCTGCCATTAATTAGATATGTTGCTGTTATAAATTTTTGTGTCAATCTATTTCTTTTAGGATAATAGAAAAAGATATATGGGACCAAACAACTTTGAAGTGAAGGTGCCAAGTTGTTGGAAATGTTGTTTCAGTGATGCATACTTGCACTCAAAATTCAAATGGTGATTCCACTCTGATCATAATAATGCCCATATTGCCATGACCCACTTGATTGAACCACATACTAACATTCTATTTCATTGATCACGTAACATGTAAATTATATCATTATATGTTCCATTTGATGTTATCAGACTGATAACTTATTCTGAATTTAATTTTGTAATATAACTAGACTTGCCCAAGGGTCAGTTTCGGTCTGATTGGTTCGATCCGGATCCAAATCTAGACCGAAATTGGCCCAACGACGGAATTTACCGACAAAAATAATTTTGTTACTAAATTTTACAGTTGCTAACAGAATAAAAAATATTATTTTTCCCCAAATTATACTGGTAAATTACCGACAAATCACTGACAATTTTAAAATTAACAGTTTTAGATTATGTAGGTAAATGTTTAGCTACAATGATTTTACCAACAACGGTTTTACCTATATTTTACCGTTACCTTAATATTTACCAATAGATTTTTATGTAGGTAAATTGATTTTTCGTGTAATGGTCCATGATCAATGAGTCGGTTAATCAAGTTAACGGGAAATCCAGAGAACCCTTAACCGGCCCTTGGGTCAGGATTTCCAAACCTGAAACCTTGAAACTAATGGTTAACCAGTTTTGACCCCTGGTTCTAACTCGACAATTAGTTAACCCCCAATTTCAAACCCTTTCTTTTTTCCATACAATTTTCCTCAATGTAAAATATCCCCCAAAATATATTTCCCTCAACAATTTACTGAATCTATCTATTCTCTCAATTCATTCATTTTCCGCATTATCTCAATTTTTATACAAATTACTTGTTTCTCACCATCTAGAGGTATGTGATTTAATACAAAAGTATGCATTTTGCCTTGAGCATAGATAGTATTTTCTGGATTAACTCTAAAAACTCAAAAAACCCTAACCATTTATTTGTATTGTAGTTATTTTTTGAGCAAAATAAAGTTTACAAACAGTTAATTGTCATTAATTCAAAATAAGTTAGCGATACCCTGTTATGTCGACCATATTAATATCTAAATGCTTACAACTTGGTATGAACAAGTTCAATGCTTATTCGTTTCAAACATGTGCTTTATATAGTAGTTTGTTTTATTGGAATATTCAATAATCTGGATTTGTTTAATTAATTATACAAATTATATTAATCAAGAAAAACAAAATTTCTATCCGTTTTTCCTTTTTACAAAATTAAGTTTCATTAATAAATTGAAGAGGGATGAAAAAAATGCCGCCATTTTGTTACTTGACAAAAAGCAAAAACACAAATAGAAACGTTTGATTTGTAAATAATAACAAAAGTTCATTTCATACAAAGGAATAAACAAATCTCACACTGTTTCTTATATACATATATTTAATTATGACCCAAAACAAGTTACTAATCCTCTTTTCCCCCACTAAACTTTCTTAAATTCCAAAGTCACCCCAGACTTTTTGTCGTCAGGTGCATTTGACCCAGTAACTAAATTCCACCACCATCCCCAAAATTCAAATAACCATCAGCCTTGAATAACCCAAACTTTGATATGGAGATAACGGCGACAACGGCGGGACCTCAAATATCCCATTCCCATCTCCACCATCCCAAACCGCCGTCCAACTTGACGGCGTTAACGGCACGGCCGCCGTTGATTCAGGCTCTGTTTTAACTTCCACAATTTCTTCTTCCCTCTTCACTTCTTTCACCTCTCTTTGTTCAACCTCAATTTCCCTCCCTCTTTTCCGGCCGCCAATCGCCGCCGGTGCCGCCTCATTCTGCGGCAATGGATACGAATTTCCGATTTCAAGCGGGAAATTTAGTATCGCTTTGCTGCCTCTCAGCTTGAACGCCGCCCTGTCGTAGGCTTTCGCCGCATCGACCGCCGTGTCGAACGTCCCCAGCCAAACCCTAGTTCCCTTCCGATTGGGGTCACGTATCTCCGCGGCGAATTTCCCCCACGGCCGCTGTCTAACGCCTCTGTAATGCCTCCGGTCGCCGGAATTCTCTTCGGGTCTCCTCTCAACGGTCAGATCCCCTTTCTTATTCACTTTTGGAATGGCTATGTTGAGCGAAGGCTTTCTCTCGGTGAAATTTTTCTGTTTCGCAGGATTTGAAACGGTTACTGTAGTTTGGGCCTTCGTTTCAAATTCCAAATAATTAACATCGCGCTCAATTTTGGGGGTAAAGAAATTGGAGAATTCTAGATTCGAGCTCGTGTTATTCACGGTTGTGAAGGTGAAAGTGGGCATGATTTGGTCCATGGAGGACGAAGAACAGGAGTTGTTTGTGATTTCAGAGATAACAGAGCTACAATCGCTTGAAGTTCTCGAAATTTGGGATTCAGATGAAAAATTAGCAGCCGATGGACAATAGTTTTCCATGAAAGCAAAATCATCAAGAAGGTGTTGACGTATGATTTCCAGAGCTGAACTTTCATCAGATGAGGCCATTTTTTTTTCAGATAAGTAAAAGTGTTTTTGGTTTTGTGTTTGAGTGGGAAATAAGGAGTGCAAATGGTGGTTATAAAGGTGTGGAAATTTTGGGTCAAGAGCTGTAGATGAGGAGGCTTCGCACGAGGGTTCTATGGAGGAGAGAAGAAGGATCGGCTGCAGACATTTATCCACAAATAAAATAAAAAATAAATAAATAAAAATATAAAATTACAATAAAAATGAAAACAAAATAAGAAAAGTGGAATTCATAGGTGTGGGCACAAAGACTAGTAATTTACTAATTTAGTACAAAAAAAGCTGAGGTTTGATTTGGATTTGTCGTTTTACTGATTTTATACATTTGTGAATAGAGTCAATGATTCATGGTCTCGCGTCCAACACCCCAATTTCCATGTTGCTTCTACCCCCAAACGTGCAAACTTATTTAAATACTTTCTTGAATTTGAATTTTCTATCTAATTAATATTTAATACTATTTTAAAGCCAAAATAAACAAAAGTTTTGACTAATATGATATGTGGTTGAGTTGAGTGTTTTAAAAGATATTGTATGCTGATGTTCTAAATTCTTTGGGGGAAAGAAACTAAAGAAATATGCTTACAAACCAAAGATATGTGATTGTTTGTTTCGTTATATCATTGGAGTGAATAATGTGAAAACGTTGTTTGAAATAATATTCAATTTTGAAAGTGTGATTGAATAAAAGATAAAAAAATATATAATAGTGAAAGTTCATGTAACGATTTTTTTTTAAATAAAATAATGATTAAATGTGATTGAGATTGAAAAGGTAAAATATATAGTGTATTTGTAATTAAAATGTGATGAAAATGGCTGGTGTGATATTAAAATGTGATGAAAATTGTTGGTGTGGTATTCTTGTAATGAAATTATTTTTGAATGTGATTATGATTGAAAAATGAGAATTAATGAATACATATTCTTTGTAAAAATTCACAAGCAATCTAGCGCAAGTTTGGGTCTTATGTTGGAGCAAAGTTTTTTTCAAATGAAGATAAATCATTCTTTTGGAGATGCTTTCTAAGCATTCGAGAGCCTTTCCTCACGTACTCTTCTCATTGTCTCTTCATGTTGCAGACCTGATCATAGATTAGAGATTTGTTGTTATGTGGATCTTTTAGGAGGTTTGGAGTTTTATGCCTATTTTAGCAACATCACAATCACAAAAGGACAAAGGAGATCTAAATTAGTTTTAAAGTCTTAATAAATTCTTTAAGTGTTACTATAGCACTTTTTAAAAATAAAAATTCTAAAATCTCATGCTATTTAAGTTCTATATAGTGTCAAATACCTCAAGAGCTTAATTATTAGCATGAAATGAGTCGAAATTTCAGATTGGTTCAGAAATAGAGATGTAAAAACTCATGTAAGGTGCATGTAACACTTATGTCACATAATTCTCAAAGTTGAAGGGGGCAACCCTTTTTAAAACTAAGAATAAGTATAAAGAATGTAATAAATCTTTATTAAACATTTATCTAGATTTGATTCGAATTTAGTTTGAATGCTTGAAACTTGACTCGCGATCGTTCATTTAAAGTCCCTGTGCACGTGCCACGAATTATAAAATATTGAGATTTGTCTTATGTAGCTAGAGTTTCTCCTAATTACGTATCTCTGAGGCGGTCATCAATTTATTTAGGAATAATGGAAAATAGGCTGATAAATTAATGTATTTACATAATTACATCTCATCAACACATGCATAAATCTCGAGTCTAATATTCTTGGAGTGGACGTCAAATTCACAGAGTTAAAATATGAGAATTTAATATTATGATTATTCTATGACGACTTAATAGACTTGTTATTTTTAAAATATTAATAATATGATTATTGTTCAGAAAATGCTGATTAAATGCACCAATTACACAATTAAATACGGAAAGACATAGACGTAGCTAGCCTAGTAATAAAAATTTGAAACCACCAATACAAGTTTAATGTAAAAAGCAAACATTGAACTTTATAATTATGAAGTCTTGTATTTTAATTGTGCAACATTTTTTTTTGAGTGGATTTTAATTGTGCAACATGATTACATGAATGATTAATTACTAAGTGTCTAAGTATTAATATCTCATATAAACTTTTGTACTCCCTCCATCCCAAATATATAGTCCAATTTGACTTTTCACACAATTAATAAAAATATTGGGAACTGCAAATATGCTAAATATTTACTTGATTTATTCTTATTTAATGAATATTGTAAATTTAAAATGCATATTAGATAGGGGTATAACAGTAAAAGAATGAAAAAGGTACTATTAAATATAGAAAGTGGACTATATATTTGGGATGGATGGAGTAAATGTTAATTAAATAGGCTTTGACGGATGATTTTATAAATTCCTTTTTATTAAGAAATTATAAATCATTAAATTTTAAAATATCAGTGGGAAAAACTCATCCCAAAAAATGACCCCACCTCCTTCCAAGAAATACACCATTTTAATTAAAAGGTAAAACCCAAAAAATACATTACCTCTTGGATAATCACAAGGGAGACGTTGCTTTACAAAACACTTGTAATCAATTATTAATTATTAATTATTAAATAAATAATAGCGGCTAATGAAGGCACATGAGAAGACCATTGGACCATTATTTTGACGTTTAAGCCACAGAAAAGAACTTACTTTTCAACGAATAATTAATTAGTTTTAAAAAATTGGTGCAACTTGACTTTGCATGGTATTTTTTTTTTTTTTTTTTTTTATAACTCGCCTGCGCTTACGCCCGACTACGCCCGGCGACAACAAACCTTTCCTCATTCTTGCTGCCGCCAAGGTAAACTCGGATGTGCACGCACTCGCCAAGTTGTTCGACGAGGGTCTCACGACGTACAACCGATCCTCCTGCGGTAAAGAGAACAATTATGTTCGACCCCCAATCTACTAATAATGATCTCTCCCCGAATCGAACCCACACGGATGCTATTCAAGATGAGTTCCCATCAAATCTTCACTACCGCATATGCCTTGGAGCAATTTGATGGAGAAGGGATATGAACCCCTCGACCTCCACCCCACAAACAATTTGATGGAGCGGGATTTGAGCCCCGACCTCCATCCCACAATCAAGGTGGTAAAAAGGTAAAATTTAAGCCACCTGGTTTACTTTGCATGGTATTATTAATATTATATCAACTTGCTATGGGTCACTTCTTGTGATGAAGTTGGTATGTCCAGGTTGTTGCCTTCTTGTTTCTTTGATGGGTCCAACCAATTAAATTTTTTTTTTGAGCCTAGGGGATGTACCTAAACCCACTTTCCCAAAGTGTTAATAGTTGTGTTTTGTTTTGTACTTATTGCATATCTACTAAATTAATTTGTAGAGGATTATGATCACACCACTTTATGATATATACTCCTCTTTATGATTAATGTAAATATTACAGTATTTTAATTGACATGGGTGGAATGTAATTGATGTTGTAGCGTCAGCTTCTCAGGAGCTATCAATTCTAATATTTTGATTGTAACTCAATTGGTTGGATGTTATCCAGATTATTGATCTGAGATTAAATCCGACCAGTCTGTTCCTTTTTAGACCATCTCCAGTAGCCTGCACCAATTTAGTGCAAATTCTGCACTATTTTGGTGCAAAATCTATACCACATCTCCAGCAGTTTGCACTACTTTTTGCACTAAAAAAAATATTTCATAAGATCCATCAAATTATTCATTTAATATTTATTTTTATTCTTTATAATTGATAAATATATCACAAATGTAATTTTATTTAATTTAGTATTTACTAGTTTTTTATTTTCAAAATCAATCAAATTCATAATAATATATTGTTGAATTAAATTAATATAAAATTAAAATAATAATTCATAATAATACAAAAAAAATTATCACATACAATTGAATTAATTTTAAAATTATTTTATATTAAATTAATTGAAATATAAGATTAATAACAATATTTAAAATTATGATAAACATAAAAGAAATTAACAAGAAATGAAAAAAAAATAAAAAAAAAAAGAATAGCGCAAAAAAACAAAGCAAATTAGATGTGGCGCCGCACTTGTAGAAAAATGCAAAATAGCGCCACAATTGGCGCACCGAGATCCACATTTGGCGTTGAGCGCTACTCTATTGCCTTGCTGGAGTTGCT
Organism: Rehmannia glutinosa; assembly: GCA_016081115.2. Lineage (NCBI taxonomy): Eukaryota > Viridiplantae > Streptophyta > Magnoliopsida > Lamiales > Orobanchaceae > Rehmannia > Rehmannia glutinosa. The sequence goes on along the minus strand of JABTTQ020001337.1, from coordinate 37,003 downwards.
CTTAGGAACTTGTATATAAAAAAAAATTAGTGACGATGAAACAACCTCTAAATATTTGATATATTTCTCTTTGAATAAGATCTTAATCGGTTTCACAAAAAGAACTAGTAGGTATTGATGGGTGAGTGAATTGATGATTCATATTTTTTAAAGAGTCATTGATTTTTCAGTACATGAATTATAGACACTTTGCTAGTTTGGTACCTGATCACATTCGCGATTCACCAATTTAGTACTTATAATTCACATCTTTTTATAAATTGGTACCTATTAACTTGAAACGAAAAAAATGCCTCAAAGAAAAGTAATTAAACTTAAATTTTTTTTTTGCAAATTAAATTAAATTATAAAAATAATTAAAAATTTAATTAATGAAATTTGAAAAAAAAATCATGCTTAATCTCTAGCAATTTGCAGTAATTTTGCATTAAAAAGAATATCCCGTTTTAGTGCATATTTCCTTACATTAAAATCATTAATTTAAAGCAGACAAAAAAGAAAAAATTAGTGCGTTGCATTACTTCTGGCACAAGACTATTCACATCTTCAAAACGTCTAGTACTGTTGTAGCAAGATGTTGCTCCGAATTGAAGATAAAACATTCTCTTGGAGATGCTCTTAATTTATAGTATACATTTGTTTAATTCATTATTTTTGTTTAGTACGAAGTCTCGAGGCTTGAGATTTGACTCCAGGTCAATGACTTATTCACAAATGTCCAATTAACTTAGCTACAATCAATTCCCACAGTTATGTTTAAATTGCAACTTAATCCAGTGTTAACAGTAGGTGTAACTCCGCGAAAAAGAGCCCTCCTCAATCCTCATACACGAATACGGCTACTTGGAATGAGTTTCTTGGTCATGAAATCTTATCTCATCACTAAGCATTATGACGTATTAAACATCATAAAATTTGCATGTCATGACACGTGTTAGAAATATTAAATATTACATAATTTTATTTTAAATAGTTTTTTATATGTTTATTAGAATAATACCCGTGTATTACATGAGATTCGTCAAAAAATAAAACTTTAGTATCACAAATTTAAAAGACAATGTAGATAAAATCCTTGATTTTGGATTATTTATTATTTATCAAATTTGTTATCATTATAATCTGAACTAACAGAGTATTTCTCAATCAATATATCTTCAGATAGATTTGATCAACACCAACCTTTCCAAATAATTGCGAATAAATCCTTTATTTTTTAGATTATCTTTTAAAATCTTGATTAAATTTATTATCTATTAAATTTGTAAGTATGATTACCACATAGATGTGAATCTGCATGTGGAATTGAGAGTTTGAGATGTTCACAAATGTCCAAGATTTATGAGGTGATAACATGTGTTATTTCTTTTTTCTTTTTAGTATATAAGGTAGATAACCATTCAAATTCAATATACATAACTGGATTTGGCCTTTTTTTTTTTTTTGTCTTTACTAGAGAATTCTAGTCAAAATTTACTTAATCTGCAATTTGCACAACTGACTACTTTTTTCAGTTACAATAAGTACATGCATCCTGATCATTGTAAATGTTCACACACAACACACACACAAATATATATGTATATAGTACTCAAAAGAAATATATATGTGTGTGTATATTATATATATATATTAATATATAGATATATATGTGTGTGTGTGCTGCTTTCTTCGACTAAAAGTATAAAAGAAAAAGTGCATTGCAAAATCCTTGTCGGTTGATATAAATTGTAATAGACTAAGAAAAATTATAAGAAAATCAAAGGTAATTAATTAGAATATCTAGAGATTACGTTCAAATTTCAACTTTATATAGTTGATTGTAGAAAGTTTTTATTTTAATGTACAGGTCTCATCAACCTTGACAGTTCTGAATTCTCTTTTTGATTCTTTGGGTGCATGATTTGATTTTGTCTACAATCATGTCGATCAAATTATAATAAATTAATAATGATTCAAATTGGGTGAAACGTTTTTTTTTTGCTTTTCTGTTTTTCCTTTAAGGCAAATATGTAGATTTGGATGCTCTAAAGCTATGCTAAAGTCGTCAAGAAAAATGTTTTTACTTCGAATTTTGGAAAATGTGAAGAGTGGGATGATCTATTTTTCTACCTATATATAATCTTTAGTACTATATATGTGTTTCTTTTAATTAGTTTTATATTTATGCCAATAATTATAAATAAATAATTCAAATTTAACAGATTAAATAATTTTTTATAGTTTAAACATAAGAACAAACACAATTACTCAAAATTAAAATAAATATTAAAATATGTCGTTTTTTTACCCAATTAACATTTGTTACATTTGTACCTGGACGTCTAAAAATTGGCATATCATCCATTTTCTAATTTTAAATAAAAAACTTATATGATAGTTGTATGTATTTAAATATTGAACTTCTCCAATCTTGTCATTAGTATTTAGAATCAATGTTTGATGTAGCTCATACATATATATACACACACCTTATATATAAACATCGGAAATATACTTTAACCAATCACATGATTGGGAAAGAAAAAAAAGACAATATACTCTCATACTAACACTTTTTAAGCTAAATTTTATTTTGTTGCACGCAGTATATTAAGGCAAAGTCGTCTAATTCACACAGTATCTACCTCCTGGTGGAATATACCCTCCAAACTTTATTTTGTTGCACACATTATATACCTCGACCATAGAATAGTGAGACAAAGTCGTATTTCACCTCAAACCAACCAGTTAGATGTTCTACTTTGTTATTTAAACTTTTCACAATTTATTCATTTTGCCAGGAGGTATTATATATCCTCTCGAGCATAAGCCCCCCAACATCCAATGATGTGGCACGGGATGGCTCACGTCCGTTCAAGATGTATTGTCCACTTCAATTTGGGCCATGAGTTTGTCTCGGAAAATGCGTCTCATGGGGAGAAGGGCTTGACCCACCCGCATATTCAAGTAGTGTGTTTTTTATCCCTCCCAACAATTATGAACTACACAGAAATTCTAACATATTCAAAGTTGTCAATTATAATACACGTTTAATTAACAACTACCCCAAATAGAATCCCATCTAATATGTGTGTGTCTGTGTTTTCGCGTCTTCGACTAAGTCACTTTCATCACAATTGTGAAATTTATCGAAGTTAGTTTACATACAATGGATCAGTAACAAATTCTGAATAATGTCAACAACAATCACTCTCAAAGTGCCCGGTTTATACTGGTGTTTATGAGTATCAAGTATCCATGGCTGATAAGTAGTTAAAATACTAATGATTGTTATAAAATTTGGTAGGTAAATATTACTAACTCATAATAATATTATATGTGCATATTATATAGCTAGAGCCTAGAGACTTTACATATAATTTTTTTTGGAGTCAAAGTAATTATTAAATTATGGATGAGAAATCAAACTTATTGAATATAAGGAGTACGATTTTCCCTTTTCATTTTCAGTTAATTCAATGGTTTTGAAAAGAGGCAGATCATGTATATAAAACTGATCACGTGAAAATACATAATTATATATGAACATTTGAGTTTCCAAGACTTTGAAGTACTTATATTTATTAAGTTGACAAAACCTCTTCAAATTATTTATTTTATTTATATGTTGCTGTTAGATTAATTTGTGTACATAATTATAGTAGAATTTTGGGAAGAGAATTTCATAGATGAACTTGCAAGAATGACAAGTCTTTAATGATACAATGAAGACAATACAAATTGAAATGGGGAGGCTACTACAATATATAGATAAAACCCTAGCTAACAACTAAGAATGGAAAATACAAAACTACCCCTATAACATAAATAACAATATAACTCTAACAGTTGCATTGTTTATATTTCATATCATATACATATATACATCTGTGTAAAAAATAATTAGTTCTAAATATATTTTTAGAAAATATTTTTATACATTTGGGTGTGTGTATTATATAGAATATAAAATGCAATTTATTAAGAGATCTATAAATCGGGTAAGTAGATGCTACCCAAAGGTTGTGATCAGCTTCCGTAGGATTGTGACATATGTCCTATTTTGATTTTATTTTTTTGAAAAATTAATACATTTATATGTCATAGTGGGACATGCACTTGACAAAATTACAAGGGAGTTGGGCACGACCCACTTGGGTAGCATTTCATTACCCAAATCGTTGCTCACATATTAATATTGATGACCCACACCTGTTTAGGGGTAATACAAAACCACCTCTCTTCTAATTATTATTTAAAATTATAAGTACCCCTTAAAGTGTTACAAACATCCCTTTGAGCTTTTTATTTTTTTAACAAATATCATCCTCTTGAGGTTAGGTGCGATTTGTAAATAGAAACAAATGTGATCAATGGGGTAAATGTAATTTTTGCATGATAACTTATTTTTTTTTTGTAATTAGGGTAAACCTCAAGGGCAGTTGTAATTAACCAAATTTTTACCCAAGAATTAAAAAATATAATGTATTTACTATTTCGTAATTATCAGCTAACAGTTAAAATAGGGGCGGGTCCAAAGAAGGGGGCCTCTCGGCCTCACAAGACTTAATTTTTTTTTCCTGTTTTTCCTATTGGAAAAGAATGAAAAAATTTATATGTTTTCTGTAAGGGAAAAAAATAGTTGGGATAAGGAAAAAAATTTGGGCTAGAGATAGTCGAGCCGATTGGCCACGCCCCAGTGTTAAAAATTAGTCATTTTGTATCATTATATGTAACTATAACACATCAACGTATAAATGGAATGAACCAAGGAGTTTAGTCAAAAGTAAGATCATTTATACGTCAAAACGCAAGACTATGCACACATGGAGGAAAGTCGACTTTTCAAATTTTGAATGTTGAAAATCTGACGATGAGATGTTTTATTATATTCCCACATTTTATTTTAATTTCCATTGAAATTGTTTTAGTACTTCAGGTCTTGATAAAATCTGATCAATTATTGGTTAATAGCAGGTTTGCAACATGTCAATTTTGAGTGTTTAATTTATTATTATATAATACAGGACTTAGATAATTAATCATAAAAGGGTCGAACATTAAAGAATTGGGCGATTTTTTGTTTTTGTTTTCAATTGAAACAAGGGACTATAATATCAACAGATAATAAAAACAAATGCAGCCATCCAGGTTCCCTGCATTTCCAACTTCTTGTCTGTTTATGTTTATTATTATTATTATTATTATTATTATTATTATTATTATTATTATTATTATTATTATTATTATTATTATTATTATTATTATTATTATTATTATCTACTTTTCACCTACTAGAAGAGAAGTTCGCTTCGTGGAGAAGACACAATCAATAGAAGGAAAATGAACAGTGGACAAATGAAATTGAACTTATTAAGTGTATATTAGTAATTTAAAGAGTAAATATTCTTTAAATTTAGTAATTTCGTATATATATTTATTTGTAAACTTAATAGTTCACTCAAGTAATTAAGCACATGAATCAATATTTGAGGTGTAGCAATCTCATATATATGAATCAATAATTAAATGTATTTATCATCACATAAAAAAATCATAATCAATTGGATTCTATTAATGCATATGGTAAGATTAAAATGCTAACCAAAGACAATGCACAAATGCAATGTAAATATGAACTGGAAATTAAAAATAGGCTTAATTGCAGAAAATATCCTGTAACTTGGGGTAAAATGCATTTTCGGACTTTTGTTATTGGGTTTGCAAAATATGTCCTGTATGTTCTTCAAGTGTTAAAAAATATGCCCTGTAAGTTTATAACGTTCTGTAAAATTGGTCCTGCAAGTTTATACCGAAGCAATTGGTGTCCTATAAGTCTTGAGTTGATGCAAAATTGGTCTAGCGGAATAATTGCATATTTTCAAAATACCAATTATACCCTTATTCATACACATAGCCGATTTGACTAAGTGTCTTTCGCTTAAAATGGTATCGAGCCGTTTATTAAGAACTTTTTGGTTATATTTATTATATATATGTAATTAACAATTGGTGAGGAGAATTTCTCCGAGAATATGGATCCGGACCGATGTCCGAGATGTACCACTTTACAGACATATCGTCAAATATTGACGATGTACGCACAAGAACACACCTTGACCAGGTTTCATATTGGGAATACCAATATGAAGAAAAGGAAACGAATAGCAGAGCCGACGGGAAACCTTAAGGCAATGCAAAATGCGAGCGTATTATAATGCGCTTCGATGCTTAACCGGACACTATATGTTCACTTGATGAACCTTCAAGAAACGGTTCATGAAAATTCCCATCGAACAATGATTCATGATGGAGTACCCGAGTGGAACGAGATACTTCCGCATGATCTAAGATTTCCGAAGATCTTAGAGAAATCCGTAAGACGGTGCGAGAATTATGGCAATCGCCATATTCATCTACCGAAAGACAAGTTCATCGATCCAAACTGCATGGAGACGATGGTAAAATATCATAAAAACTCTTGAACTCCTTTATGATATTCGAAACGAGTCAAGAACCTGGAGGAAAGGCCAAGTTCATCCGTAGGAAGGAAACATATTGATTTTGGGGACGGCACCTATTTACACCAAAAAGGAAAACCTACCAAGTTATACGAAAGATGACAGATGAGGAAAAGCTCATTGCTCTAATCAAAGGAAAATCCATCAAAAATTAAAAAAGATGGATATTGAAAAGATGAATCTTAAAGATCTACATGACTGTGCGTAATCCTTCGGGATTAGGTATTGTAGATTTAAAGATGAACGCAGTGTGAGAATCGCTTTGGTTACCTATGACCCACAAGGTAGACCAATTCCACCACCACCGCCACCGCTAATCCTAACGTCGAAGAAAGTGCGGGTTCGCATCATGGAGCTCGGGACGAGAGATGCCACACGCCGGGGATTTCACGACCTGAAGTGATCCACTTTCGAGGGATAGGAGGTCGAACCCTCTTTGCGAACTAGACAACCTATCGGAAGACCGAATGTTTATCGACGCCTTATGGAAGATCGCACCTCGACTAATACATCCATATGGGTTGATGTTAAATCGACATCCCATATTTTAAAAATAGAGAAGTTCTCATTGGTGAATGGGCTTCACTATGAGAATTTCAGCAGAACCCTCGATCTTACAAATGTCAAGGAAGCATGGGGACACCCCACTCGGTTGTTTTGAATGAGGAGCTTGCGGACAAGTTGAATAGTAATCAAGCGCAGACTCAAGATTTGGAATCACCAGACGTTTGGTAATGTTTTTGATCGGGTTAGACTGGCCGATGAGGTCGTTTCAGCCGCTCAGTCAGTTTATGATAGTGATCCGTCTCCGACTCATCGGACCGAGCTACATCGTTGTGTGGCCGAGTCGAAGCTTCGTTTGAAAATGGAGGAGGATTTTTGGCGCCGAGAAAGTCGCAGCGATTAAGTGGCAATCGAGGGAGCGCAACACTAAGTTCTTCCACGGATTTGTTAAGCGAAGCGGTGTCGCTAGATCCACTCGATTGACGATGATGGGGTGACGATCACGCAGATTCGAGATTCTGAAGTCGGCATTCGATTCTTTCACCTTATCGACTTCCGACTTGGAGTATCGACTCCCCCGATGAGTACTTTCCCGCTTCCTCGATTCCGTTGATCTTGATGGACTTTGTGTGCTATGCCGACGGCTCGAGGTTCGCGATGCGGTGTTTGGGATTGATCCGCCTAGTGTTTCGGGGCCTGATGGTTTCTCATCGTTGTTCTTTCAAAGACCTTTGCTGGGATTTCGTCGATCGGATGTCGAGGATGCGGTGGTTGACTTTTTCTCGGGTAATCTCATGCCGTCCACGTTCACGCTACATCTTTAGTTCTCATTCGGGGTTCCTCACCCTAAGTGGGCGAAGTTTCGCCGATTAGCCGCAACGTGACGAATAAGATTATCTCGAAGATTATGAACGCGCGTTGGTCTCGATTCTCGCCTTGATTGTGTCGCCAATCGAGTGGTTTCACACCCGGTCGTGTTATCTCGGATAACATATTGCTCGCAGAGAGCTTATCCATGATATCGCCTTAGCCACGGAGATTCCTAATGTGGTGATGAAGTCGATATGGCTAAAGCTTATGATAGGCGCGAGGGATTTCTGTATACATCTATGATTCACATGGGCTTCCCCGCTCGGTGGATTGATATGGTTGGCGCTTGTATCGAGACGCGGGCTTTCTGTCCTGGTTAATGGTATCCCTTCCGGATATTTTCCTTCGACTCGGGACCACTGGCCGGCAGAGATCCTCTATCTCCCGCTTTGTTTGTTCGGGCAATGAGTATTTATCCCGGGATTGGATTCCACGATTAGACGACATCGTGATATGATTTATCGGACGCCGACGGTGAGGCTTTCCTGACGATCCGCCTATGCGCCGATGATGTGGTTATCTTTACGAGGCGCCTCGAGGATGGTTTGGTCACGTTGAGACACTTTTTGGAGCACTATTCTCTCTACTTTCCGGCAAATGGTCGGTACGTAAGAGTAGTTTCTTCTTGGCCCCACGCTACATTGACGGGTGGGAGCACATGGTGCACGAGCCGACCGGGCTTTGTTCGCGATGACTTGCCGATGACTTATTTGGGTGTCCCTTTGTTCAAGGCGAATGACGAAAGAGCTCTTCCTCCCAGGTGATTCGAGGATGTTGGATAGAGTTGCGGGGTGGTCGATCGACATCTCTCCTTTGGTGGTAGGCTCGCTTCTTATTCGAGCACGCTAATGGCCACCCCGTTGCATATTCTTCAGTCATGCAGGCCGCCAAAGACAGCTTCGCAGATTGGAGCAGATCATGGCTAGATTCTTCCGGGGATCCTATGCGATGTAAGAAGACTCATTGGATCGCTTGGGATATTATCCGCCACCCTATTTCTCGAGGGCGGTTTGGGGTTGCGCCGACTTTTCTCGATATTGCCGACGCCTTTACAAGTTGTGGTGGAGATTACGCGAGGCCATTCGTTGTGGGCTCAATTCTTGATCAAAGATCGTTACAATGGGCTTTGCCTCCCCAGCCTCCTCAGAACACATAATCATAGTCATCGGTGGAGGCGCTGAGGCGGATCGGTATTCGGGCCCGGGAGCGGATTTTTGGTCTATTGGCGCGTGGTAGCGGGTCGCACGGGATGATATTTGGCTTGACACAAAGCCGCTACGGATCATTGTTTGGATCGACCTTTGGGGCACATGACGGCTGATTGGTTTATTCGCGATGGTGAGTGGGATCGCGATAGACCGCACCAGTCTTGGTCTCCGGATGTGGGCTTCCCGAGAGTCTCATTGAGGATATTTCCGGGGTTCCGATTCTCTGGGTCCGAGGATATCATGAGGTGGATGCTTACCTCTCACGGTGGGTTCTCTATGTCTTCTCGCTGGGATTCTCTCCGGGGTAGAAATGCTCGTAACCTTCTCGCACGGTGCCATTTGGAACGATGCTCTTATCCCTACTATCTCCATATTCCTTTGGCGCCTCCTTCGTAATCGTCTTCCCCGCGGATATCAAGCTTCGTGCACGTGGCACTTCCTTGCCTCACGTTCTCGGTGTTGCTTGAATAATCCACACTCTTCTCCTCAGTCGAATCTATCCCTCACCTCTTTTTGATGAATGATACTCTTCAAAGTGTGGAATCACTTTCTTCCTTGGTTTGACACTACACTTCCACACACCACCGATATGATATTGTTCCTTTCATTCTGGAGGAACCGCATACACGGATCACACACGAGGCACTTGAGTTTCTTGGTTCCCTCGCTTGATTTTATGGTTTGTCGGGCGGAAAGGAATAGTGTCAAGCATCGACAAATTCCTTTCTTGGCATCTCACATTATTTGGCGGGTGGAGCGGTATCTATGGATCCTTGTTTCAGTCGGGCGTCCGAGCCCATCGATTGGTCCGGATGTTTCCCTCCGTTGGCTTTTTGCAAATAAGTGCTCCACCACAGTTCCACGCAGTCGGGATGGTGATTTGGCGAGCTCCTCACCCCTCGGATCGTCAACACGGATGGTTCGTTTGATCCAGGCACATTGATTCTTTGGCGGAGGGGGGTTTGATACGGGATCATTTGGGCGGACTTATGTTGGCGTTTCACGCTTCCTTCCAGCGGTGTCTAGCTTTCATGCCGAGCTACTAGCGCTTGAGATGGGATTGCGGCATGCCCGACGGTTCTCACTTGATTTGGATCGAGTTGGGCGCAGCGGCGGTGGTCACCACGATCACTTACGTGGCCTCGCTCTTGCGAGTTCAAGATACCCCGATTCGCATTCGAACATGCCGAGGACCTTCGACTCGATTTCCCACATACACAGAGAGGGGAATCGACCACAGATCACCTAGCGGAGTTGGGAGTCACGCTGCTTTGGCAAATCACTTTGTTGATGAGGGCACGGCCTCTCACCACCTCCTAGCGCTCATTCGGATGGACCGGTTGGGATACCCGAGCTTGATTTTCATAGATCATTGGTTCTCATTGTATTTTTAGATTCTCATTATGATAGTCTTTCTAGATATCTTAGTGATAGGTTATTTGTTCTTTGATTTTCTCCCGCCTTGACGGGCATGACATTGTATGATATTTTGTTTATTTGATATACAGGTAGGGGATCACGCCTCAATCCCCCACCCCCCGGGGTGTTATTTTGCTTTAAAAAAAAACCTCGATCTTACAAAAGATTCATTCATTTTACTCCTTGAAATGAGTCTTGAAGGATCGGTTAAGATTGCCTGGGATATGACCGATGCAAGTACGAAAAGTTCGGTCACTTCAGGGGAATCACTTAAAGGAATTGTCGATGGTATGGCAAAACTATTCAAAATCCAGTTCATCGGCACATGTTATTTCGAAGGATTAGATGATGAAAAAAGAAAGAGATATAAACAAGCCCTCTATAGCCTTGAGTTATTGGATATTTGTCATATTGACGAATATATCAAGTTGTTCACCGAATACCGTGGAAATCCAAGATTGAGGAAAAAGAAGCCGCATGTTATTCTTTGCCAAGATTCCGAGTCCCCGGAGAGAAATGCTTATCGGGAATACAAGGGTGGAGTCAAGAGAAACTCGTGGGCTTAAAAATGTCTTTCCTAAAGGCCAGTTATCGAATGGTGTTACCAAGCGGCTCTATACAAGAATTACAAAAGATTAAGAGGAATTAACAAAACAGATTCCTCTATGTTGCGTGGATAATGATATCCCAACAGTTGGGAAGTCAACCAACGCGGCACAAGAAGAAGAAGGATAGAAGCCATCCATACCGCCGAGGAAGCTTCAACAAAAGCAAGTTGGTCTTCATGGAGACCTAGAAGGTTCTCGTCAAAACAAAAAGCCCGGTTATAAATCGGGGCAAAGACCAAACCAACGAGGAGTAGAGCCTCTTCATCGTGGTCTAATCAAGCAAGTACCAATGAGAACACTGGGAAGAAGAACTTTCAGCGTGCTCACACCGAGCTAATGAAAGTTTCAAAGATCTGTAATTACCGGACATGCGAGCAAAGAGGGCATATCTCAACGGATTGCCCCGGCAAATCAAAAACGGCGAGTCATACGGTTTCGAGGCCACACCGTAAATCGAAGTTAAGTTTATTATCGATTTAATACAGTGTATCAATTTGAGGATATTCCTCGGATGAAAGCATCAATGAAGAAGAGATCTATTCTCGATGATGGAAGTGAATATAGTTCAATCGTGAGTGAAGAAGAAATTCTTCAAATGTACGGTCGGGAGGATATGTCGATTCTCTCTCACACTACGGTGTCTCATAAAGACTCTTATGAGAAATATGAAGGAAGATCCAAAGCTTCAAATCTATGATGGATTTACAATTGGGGCGATGGAAAAGGCTTTGGATAAGATTGGTTTTCGTAATAAAAACACCAAATTATCCACAGGTAACAACCGGAGAATTTGCCATTCCGATGGAGTTTACCGAACCTGGTCGAGATGCGCTTGGTCCCTATTAGAGAAATACAGGAGATCAAAAGCGAGTTAAAAGAGAAGTTGCAAATACACTCTCATGGATTCATATCGGAGCTATAAGAGTCATTATTAAAGCAACATTCAAAAGAAGGAATAGATTCGCTTACTCAACTGCTATCTTTGACAAGCGAATCTCAAACCTCAAGGACTCATGTCTTGGAGCGATTCATGAAATTTGTATGCGGGAAAATTGGCATTTAATGTCTATCCTAGAATTGCATACAATTTGGAAGATCGAGCTTTCAACGAGTCCTAACTCTTCATCAAGACTTCAAAAGAGTCGAATTGATGAAAGAAGGAACAGACCTACCGATCACATACAAGATATCATATGCTGCTCTCTCGAATACACATCATTCGTAAGTATTCTTGAGAAAGGAATTCATTGAAGTCCCAAGAATCTTCGAGGACTTTGCCAGGGTGGTTCTACCGAGAATTATTGAATCTCCCACTATAAAGGAGATCGATATGAAAATACAAGATCAACCAGTCTTCAACAAAAGTTGAAGTCTCAGAGTTAAGCCAAGAAGGATGTCTTTCCAACAGGACATAATGACGAGTAGCAGCCGTTGGGAAGAAAAGAGACCAAGTACAGTTCAACGTATCCCAGATGTTTTCAAAACAGCAGGAGAGCTGAAAGGTCCAGAAGGATGGCGAGAAGTGGAAGTAATATTTGACATCACTCAAAAGGATAATATTTTTCCTTGTGATGTTTTATATTATCTCCAACAACCAATAGTTGGAAGGTATCAAGGAAGCCTAAAGATAGGAAAATTGAGCTTACTATCACAGAGTGGCGGGAAAGATCCTGAACAATTAACACTGGGAATTGAATTTCTCGAGGATCATAAACCTTGGGAAAGATTACAGTGGCTAATAAAAGATACAGAATCAAATGATCACTAGTCCATTCTCTATATACATTTCTATTGGAATGTTATATGCTGAATACAAGGCCGAGTATTTCGCGCCTATATTGATTCAAAGTCTTAGGAATATGTACCGCAAAGCCGGATGTTTTTCCTAAAGAAATTGGAGAAAATTTACCACCTATTGCAGGAAGAGATTTCTCTAAAAGGATTCTTATCCTTAACAGGGAATTAAACAAGCGAAATAATGATCGGAGGCGCGGACAAGACCCATGGTACAAAGTAAAGACGCCACCAATCTATTTCCATGATACATGTGCAGATGTTTTGCTAGGAAACAACTTCCTACAAACATTCAAGCGATTTACACAGGAGAACGAGACAAGAAGACTTATTTTTACAACCTTATGTGATCATAAGATCATTGTCCAGAGACTGCGGGAAGCATTTTACAGAAAAATGCCTATTAATTTTCGCAGCAAGCGTGGTGATGAAGCCAAACTCCGAAATCCAAAAATGGCGGATCGAAGGAAATTTGGTGAAGCTTTATTATTCTATAGACAATTCGGTTCTCGAAAGGATAAGAAGCTTTGGGATAATAACTTGTATTCATTCGAGTGAGAGAAGAACGAGTTACTCCGTGGTTATTGTTGAATTGATGGTAAGCTCGATGGAGAATCCACAGAGTGACGTAACCATTGAAGAACAAATATCACTCGAGGATATCAAGAAGAAAATCCAAAGGAATTATAATGAAGATCCTTTGGCATGGTGGGACAAGAATGAGCTCAAAGCATCCTTAAAGGTTAAACCTGGAAAGGAGTACGAGTTCGTAAGATTCAAACCAATCCTTATGAACCAGGAGGATCGTAATGATATGCAGAAGATACTTAAGGAACATCTTGACCTTAAGTTAATTTCACCAGGAGTTTCTCCATACAAAGATCCAAGATTCTTAGTCGAAACCATGGAGAAATCAAAAGAGAAAGCCAAGACTTGTTATTAACTACAAATGGATTAATAACATTTTGGAGTTCGACGATACTATATCCCAAGTAGAGAACATCCGTTAATCGCATCAAAGGTGCCAAGATATTCTCAAAGTTCGATTGCAAGTCCGGATTCTACTAGATTAAGATGGAGGAAGAAAGTAAGAAGTTTACAGCTTTCTCTACCCCTCAAGGACACTATATTTGGAACGTGATGCCTATGGGATTGGCTAACGCACCCCAGGATATATCAAAGGAAGATGGATAATCTCTTCAAAGATTATTTCAGTTTCATGTTCGTATATCGATGACTTTCTAATCGCATCAAAGAGCATGAAGGAGCATCTCAAACATTTGGAAATATTTTCGGATGTTTGTCATAAGAGAAGGATTAGTGCTTTTTGGAGAAAAAGCGTGATTGCAACAAGACAGATTGAATTCCTAGGAATTGAGATCGACGAATCTGAATCATCCTACAAAGTCATATTGTAGAAAAGATACGGGGATTTCCGGATACACCGAAAGACAAAAGCGACTTCGAGTTTTCTTGGAGTTGTTAATTTTGGAATGTTCATTAACAATCGGCATACTACGGGGAAGGTGTTTAGCCCATTGCTTAAAAAAAGATGCAAAGATTCAAATGGGAAGATGAACATCGAAGGAATTAAGCAACTTAAAGAAGTTTGTAAAAGCTCCCAAAGCTTGCAATTCCCAAGACGAGGACGAATCGGTTCTTTACACGATGCCACCGTGATGATTGGTGGGCGGCTTCTTACGAAAGTAACACCAAATGAGGAAGTGCCATGCGAATCTTTGCGGTTTATTCACCCCTAGTGAAGCAACTCGGCATGTTGCATATTAACGAGAAAGAATTCTTTGCAATCGAAAGGCTTTTAAAAAATGGCCACTATTTTTACTTGGCTAAAAAGTTTACTTTAAAATTGATAATTCAAGTGTCGAGGCTTTTCAAAAACAAAATTGAATCAAAACCAGAAAAGGCTCGATTACTTAGATGGCAAGTCAATGTCAATATTATTGTTGGGATTTGGTCCAAAGATCCTCGCTGCGCAATGGGCTTTAAAAAGAATCGCGGGCGCGCCTCGCGCTCTTTTTAAAGCCCATTGCAGCGGTGATGCGACCAAATCCCAACAATCCCCCAAAGACTCTGCCAAGATCTCGGCTCCGCAGCTTGGCAACCCATTGCCGCCAAACTTCCTCGCCGATTCTAACGCCAACTTCTTCGATTCAAGCGTCGCGCACACGCAAGCCTCTCTTCAGAACCACCCAACCTACCTACACCTTCAGCCTTCCATCTGTTTACCTCCGTTTCAGCCACCTGGCAACTTACCCTTCATTCCCACCCAAAAACCTACACCCGTTTTACCTCCGGCTAGCAAGATCTCGCCTCACACCCTCCCGCAACCTCCACCGCAGCCGTCTTCCAAGGGAATTAACTCGTGACTGCTCGATACCGTAATCGAAGGGTAGGTTGCCAGGTGGCCGAATCGAGGTAAAACGGACTTTGGAGTCAAGGTGTAGGTTCTTTGGGTGGACCGTGAATCAAGGGTAGGTTGCCAAATGTCCGAATCGAGGTAAAAATAGACCGAATCAAGGAAGGTGTAGGTTCTTTGGTGGACCAGAATCGAAGGGTAAGTTGCCGGTGGCGGGCGAATCGAGGTAAAACATTTGACATCGAACCGGTGTAGGTTCTTGCTGGTGGTCGGAATCGAGAGGCTTGCGTGACGCGACGCTGAATCAAGTTGGCGTTAGAACGAGGAAGTTTGGCGGCGGCGGGAGGTTGCCAAGCACCGAGCGAGATCTTGGCAGTCTTTGGGAGGGGGATTGTTGGGATTTGGTCCAAGATCCTCGCCCGCAATGGGCTTTAAAAAGAGGCGCGGCGCGCCCGCGATTCGAACTCGTGAGCTGGATTGCATAGTTAAAGGATAGCTTAAAGGATATGATTTGGACTACCTATACCAACAGATGCATCTTCTTTTCTCGTGTCCATTACATAGAAACTCCGAGGTTAAGCGTGCTTGGCACGGGAGTAGACATGGGATGGGTGACCCCATGGGAAGTTTTCGAGTGCTGGCGTGAGTGAGGACAAAGCGCGCTAGAAAAAGACTTCGTGTTGGTTTGTGGGGACAATCGTAAATCCGAGTAGCGCCGAGGTCCAACAATTATGATTATGATATTGTCATTATAAAATCTCATGAAAATATTCTTGCAGATTTCTTGACACGAGATGGAAGGACGCGGCGTTGGCGGCGAGGTCCTTAAACGAGTAAGACATCTCGGGGAAAACCTGGAGAGTCTAGAACGAGATTTTGGGGCGTTATGTCTCAATGCGTAAGTTCTTTGGGCGACTTCAACAGTGACTGTAAATCCGTTTCTAGTCAAATACGAGCATGTCGGTTCGCTCAAGACAATTGTTCTTAGCGCTGCAAGGGCCTCTCTTCCAGGGCCGCATCTCCTACGGTGCAAAAAAGGGCCGAGAGAGTACGGGGCTCTAATCCGGAGGTTATGGATTCAAGTACCATAATCACAAGTATTGCGGGTGATGCATCCTCGGAGGGTGTACAAATCAGAACGAATGTTGAAGCTCCGGTGTCACAACCCGAGTCTTCAAGTCAACCCAAAGACCTCCTCCGGGTAAAAGCGGGAGAGAGTTGAATCTTGGAGCCACGAGACAAAATCTAAGGTTCAAATCGACGAGAATAAGATTTCTCCTATGCGGGTATATCAACGACAATGGGAGAAACTAGTTACAAGACAAGGTATTAACCCGAAAAAAACAATGGTTGATATCTCGTGCAAGTATCCCGAGTTTGGATGAAACCAGGAGTCATCCAAATGAAGTACATGAATGGTATACTTTTGGAGCTTTAGCTTCAATCTATACTTAGTGTCACCAGATTCCCGTAAATTTCAAAATTACCTAAATGGATTGGGGAAGCGATTTACGAGACCTGGGCCAATAATCCACACTTGGCCGTAGAGATATATTTTGAACTCGTATTTTATCGGTCGCCTCCCGAACCAAATAAGAAAGGCTTTAATGAAGCTTTTCATTTCATCAAGCTAAGAAGACCGGATGGAAATGCTTTAAAATACATTAAGCGCAAAAGCACCAGAGAAGGACCGGTGTTAGTAGGAGCATTTTCTCGAACACGAAGCTTCTACCAGACGAGCATGGGGTCTTTGGGTTTCTCTAACGGAAATGGACAAGGTCAAATATCCATTCAAGTTCTTCCAAAATTCGATAAATGGATCTTTCCTTTTGAATTCGATGACTGGATCAACCACAGGATTTGCGGAGGAACTTTTCGAAACCAAAAGAAGAATTCTCTGGGAACAAGATTCCTAACAAGCAAAGAAACTTACCAGTAAATTCTCGAATAACATGGCGCATGT
Organism: Rehmannia glutinosa; assembly: GCA_016081115.2. NCBI lineage: Eukaryota > Viridiplantae > Streptophyta > Magnoliopsida > Lamiales > Orobanchaceae > Rehmannia > Rehmannia glutinosa. The sequence goes on along the minus strand of JABTTQ020001337.1, from coordinate 19,757 downwards.
TGGCCGTTGGATCGACCGGATCTGTCAAACATGACTCGAACAGAAGGAACCCGAGTTTGGGAAATGATTCCGACCTAAACCCGACCGACAAGATCATGCAGCTGGAAAGGATAAGGGCCCAGCTCACAAGACGCGTTATCCTCGGGGACCACGTAAACCAAATTTTTAAAAGATTCCCCGACAAATATCACATGGTCCGAGTCACGCGGGAAAAAGAAAACCACCACGAGGCATAATGTGGGATATGACGTAAGTGATGACATCATATATATCAGCAAGATTTGAAGTCCGGACTTATCTCTATAAAATGCAGGATTTGAAGGAAGCTGAGGACATCGAACATTTTCCCTAGTTTTCTTACAATAAAATCTGAGTGATAAATTTGTAATAGTTTGAGTGTTTTAGTTTTAAGTTTTATGTATATATGAGTGAAAACCTCATCTATGAGAGGCTAAACTAGTATTCTCCTCCCAAAAGGAGATTACTAATGTAATAAATATTTCAATAAGTTCTTAATAAAAAGGGCTTTTCTGCTTCAACATGTCTTCATAATGTTCCATTAATTCATCCCGTTTAAAGTTTACTTTTACGCCTTGGAGAGGGAAACGAACCAAGGTTGTCTTTGGCGATTTCTAAAGGAGTCGGATAACTTGCGCATCATCTTCCCCGAGGGTGAGGTTGAACAAATGTGAGGAGCCGTTTGTCAAACGATCCGGGGCGATAATTTTCCGATGGTGGCGTTGCGAACCACTTAACCCTATGTCTTTGTTTGGCCAAAAGAGGTATGAATTTTAAGGGATTTATTAATTTTATGGAAGCATGTTGGGCCTGATATGGTCGTGATGGACTATATCTGTTTTATCAAAACCTTAGTCCGAAATCGAATTTACTTAGAATTATGAATCATTTACGTAAGTATGTCCTATTAAGTTTATAGTCAAGCCTGACATGATCCACTTAAAACCTCGAATAGAGACTGGATCTAAGTAGGTGTAACAATGCCACGAACAAAATAGGTATCAGAAAATGTAAATTTTCATAATCTATGAATTTGAGTTTATTGAAAATAGCTATGGTATGAAAGGATTGAAATTGCTAATTCTCGAAAGTTATAGGCTATAATTGCTACCTTTGAAAAGAAAATGGACCAAAACTGCTATTTGGCTATAAGGGCAAAATTGTCCAGGGCATAAATTGCAACTTTAATAATTAAAGGGCAAAACTACAAAACGGCCTAAGTTATAGGGCATATTTTGCTATTAAGCCTTAAAAATAAGTTGAGTAAGCAATTAAGAGGATGTTTTCATTGATATGACCGATATGGAAGTCTAGTCGGTGGGTAGTAAGCCGGATGGGATCTTCTATTCCAGTTGGGTGTTTCATCTCCTATTCCACCACACGGATGATTGACACGTGTATATGAGTTACCATATTAATTTTGAAGCATAAATCAAGCCTAATTTATGAGTTTTTAATATGGTATTCCATATACACGTGTCAATTATCCGTGCGGTAAAATATAAGATGAAACACCCAACTGGAATAGAAGATCCCATCCGGTAATAAGCAGAGAGCTTTAATTACATTGCAATGATTGAGGGAAAAAGTCATTTTTTCGGTCACAATGTCTCTTATTTATATACAAATAGTGGGAGTAAAATGCCTTGAGAAGTGGTAGTAGGACACATTGTCATCCTCTGGAAGCAGTGGCGGATCAAGAATTTTAAAAATGGGGGTACGATATATACATTAAAAAAATACACATAAATATTGTTTAATTTTTAAACAAAACACCGTTTAAAATTTTGTAAAAGCTGATCATGCAACCGTACATGAAAAATCAATACACATATATAAAAGAAATAATTAGAGTAATTAAGAAAACAAGAGACTACAAAACATAGTTTTGGTAACATCACTGATATTATTAGATTTTTTTATTTGATATTTTTATTTTTGTGGGTTTTGACTTTTGATTTATTTTTACAAGAATTTTTTATTAAAAATAGGGGTACAAATTTATTTTTACTATTATTTTTACTAAGAATTATTGTGGGATTTTTTAAATTTGGGGGTTCAACCGTATCCCCATAGTTCTACATAGATCCGCCACTGTCTGGAAGAGCTCGGACTGCATATTAGGTAGGTATTATTTTATATTAAACTTGCTAACGGGGTGCAAGCTTCACAAGTGACATCTTTTGTCTGCCACATTGTGTATTCGGGTCGATTGTTAGTTGATTTTTATAGTTCATCTTGCTAAACTTGATCTCTCAAGAACTTGTATGTTGGCCCAACTGAATTGAACTGGTCAACACCTAATGTGGTATCAGTTTATTCCTGGAGCCTTCGAGTTGGATTTGGAAGTCTACAAATGAATTGGGCCACTGCCCGCAATACAATAAGTTGTTAGGGTGTCGGGTTTATCCCGACGAAGACCCTCCGACGCTCAAGTCAGACCAAAGAGCCAAAGAATAATAAGAATTCTCAAAGCTAGATGTTTAGAATGTAAATCATACCTTGAAAATGAAATTGGATGGGGTATTTATATATAGTATATAAAACCTTGGATTATTATTCGGTGTTGGGTGCAATGCTCATAAGAAATATCTCTTGTTGGACTCTATTATTATATTTGGCTATTAGACTTTTATTATTTGGGCTTATATTAGTATAATTGAAATTATATTTAGCCCATCAGTACCCTTAGGGCATCTCCAACCCATAACACCAAATTTGGTGTGAAAATCACACCAAATTTGGTGTTTTGGTGTAATTTTGCAAAACACATCTCCAACCCACTACACTAAATCTTACACCAAATGAGTATTTTAATATTTTCTTTTCATTTTGGAATAGCAAATTTATTTATTTATGCAATTATTTCTTTTGCTTATATTTTATTATTATTAATGTAACTAAATAAAAACTTATATTTAACTAATATTGGTGTTTTGGTGTGGGTTTTAGAGTTGGGTTGGAGATGGTCTTAGGACCGTATGAACTAAACCCTCTAAAATCTGAACATTTTGTAAACACTTTCTTGGTCATCATGAGCCATGTAGAATCACTTTCTTTTTCGCAATAATTTCTAATACTCCCTCAATCTTCGTTCATGACACTGTCATGTACAACCTCTCAAAAAAGAAACTGTCATGTACAAAAACATGGTAACAACAACTTCTGTTTCTTGCTTTCATTTTACTATTTCTTTCGAATCAAGTGATGAAAACTCGTCCATATTTTTGTATAAAAAAATAATTAATTCTTTTTATAGCAATATTTTGGCGATGTTAAGTAAAGAATAAAAAACTTGTAGATTAATGTTCCAAAAATAATTTTATCAATCTTCTACAGTGCCACGTGGAAGTAAGTAACTAGGACAGAAAAACCTTTTCTCTTGCTAAAACAATAAAAAGTGCCTAGTGTTTTAATTTTGGTGATAATTACAAAAACTACCTGGAGATTTATCCTAATTATAGAAAACTTTTATTATGTTTCAAATTATAAATATTCTATTGACATTACAAGAAAACGCAAAATAGCGGCGGATAAACCAAAAATATCCAATGTTAACACAAATAACGGCGGATAATTTTCGTTTTTATCTAACTCGTCGTTAAATCCTTAGCGACGGATAAAAATGGTGGTCATTAAAGTTAGTGACAAATTTTTCCGTCGCTAAATTGATTTATAACCGTCGCAAATAATTTGTTTACGTGACAAATATCCCCCTTGAGGCCTCTTTGAATGTGTAATTTTGTAAACTAAAAATAGATGTTGAGGGTATTTGTAATTTAAAAGATCTAGTGTAGTTAGGCAAAAATCTCGGGGTAATTTGTGTAATTAACCCTTAACTTTATGTAGGGGTGGCAAATCGTACGGGCGGTGCCGTTATCGGGTGGGCCCGATAAGAGCACGACCCGATTAGCACTAACTCGATAGTTTTACGGGTTGAAAATGGTAGCCCGAATACGATGCGATAAAATTCGATAGCCCAAGCATGGCCCGTTAAGCCGATAAGCAAATTTATTTATATTTATTTATTTATTATTATTATTTTTTGGCTTATTTGAACAATTTAGAGCATTTGGTTTGTTAATCCATTTACTAATATTATAATATTATTTTTTCTTCAAATATTTATCACATATAAAACCCCTTACGAAGTTAGAATGAGAAAAAAAATAAAGAAAGATATTATTTAAGTTATCGGGCTTATCAGGTTTAACGGGCTTATTGGGCTGGCCTGATATGGACCCGATTTCTTACCATTCTTATCGGGCCGATCCCGATAACGGCCCAAACCTGATAACACCTGGACCAAATCCAATATCGTGTCGTGCCTCAAATTGTCACCCCTATCTTTATGTATGGTTTTACATGTTCCACTTCGGGCAATAATTATTAAAGGACCACATGTGGATGAACATCAAGCATCTTTGTAATTCTAATTGCAAGTAATTAAACATACAATAATATCGGCTAATCATTATATTCATTAGAAGAAACATATTTAATTCCTTACCTACTTCGGGTATGCAAATTCTTTTCTTTTTTCAGAACAAAAGTAGCTGGACACAATCTAAATATCCAATTTTAATACCTGGTGTTATGATGTAAAATTATATATAGTTTGAAAAGGTATTTCATTCTGTCTGAAAGCAAACTACTACAATTAGGAACGGCCAAAGTAAAATAATTAAATATTTCAAGTTGACAAAGTAAGATAGTTTTTTAAATTTTAAATCACATAATTAATTAGACTTGATTTTCTTGTAATAAATTAAATTATCGTTCCCTCGTGCCAACCGTATTATCACGGGCGAGAAATAAAGATGTTGAGAAAAGGTAGTTTTTATTCTCCTTTTTATTTATTTAGTTTGGAGAACAGAGAAAATGTAGTTAAATGGACCGTAGGGGATCCACATCAATAATGGAATGAAGTCGGTATATACAAATATCCAAGCCACTCCTGTTAATTATTCATTGAAACATATATAAGAAAGATCATTATTTCTAATTGAATTTATTTTCATAATTTTAATCATAACAGTTGAAACACGCGCAATGTTTGATACTAGTATTTTTCGTGTTTGATTTTCCTTCTCCTATGATGAAAACTTGTTTGGTAAGAAGATTTTGAAGGTTTAGTAATATATTATTTAAATAATCACATACTCTATGATGTTAACAAATATTCTGAAGAAATGAATAGTAATGACTCCAAACACAAAAATTGTTATCTTTCAAGAAATATTTCTCCCGTTCCAAAATAACTACGGTATCATGTACACCAGGTTTTGTAGAAAACCTCTCCTGGGATACAATGGAGTTGTTTGATTTTTTTTTTTTCGAACGATAGATTTTCATTAATCAAAACTCAAAGAGAACTATTACAACTAAATCGTAGTCAACATGCTAAAATCCAACTAGGCCTTTACAAAAGCCAAATGGGGAATTGGTCAACCCAATTCAAGTTCGAATTACCATCAAAAGCTAGTCTAGCTAACCGATTACATTTAAGATAACAAGTGTGATCTTGAAATGAGAAAATAACATGTTCAAAGAGGTAGCATAACAAGTAGATGTTTTCGGCTATCTTCGCACTTTCATTCTCGAAACCATGTTTACAAGCAAGTCGACAAGCGATATCCTTATCATCTACAAAAATCTCCACCGTACAAAAATCTTGAAATGGAGTTGTTTGATTCAAATTATGACTTTTTGATCAAACCAAAGCAACACTCTACTTTAAAGATGAATGATGCTTGAACACGAAAAATTAATGATGTTATTGTATTGCAATATTTATCAAAACTCCATATATAAGTATATAACCAACTCAGGACTCATCCGAAGAGACATAACTCTTCGACAAAGGGCATGGTTGCAGAAATCGCTAGGCGCTAGTCGGGCGGCTGACCAGCGCCTAGCGCCTAGGGCGCCTAGGCGGCCGCCTAGGAACAACACTATTTTTTTATTTTTATTTTTATTTTTATTTTTGGCGATATTTGGCGATTTTTCCCGCCAGGCGATTTTTTGGCCGCCAGAGAGCGCTAGCTCCGATTTGGTCTTGCTTAGCCCGCCTAGGCGGGCGCCCAGCCGATTTTTGGCCAAAACGATTTTTTTCGGGCGATTTGGACAAAATCGGATCGGCCTAGGGGCGCCTAGGCGGCCGCCTAGGCCGATTTTTACAACACTGACAAAAGGTCACATCCACGTTTCGAAGCGGCAAATATGTTATGAGGTCGGCAAACATTTATATCACAAATTAGTAAATAAATTATGGAAATATCTAACATATTATACCCTCACTAATTACAACAAAATAATATTGAGAAAAAAACTATAGTTGAAATGTCTCTATAAATTATAACAAAATAATAGTTGAAACTCTCTCGGGATGCATCACATCAATTACTCTAACAAACCACATAAACACTTGCATTTTCATTCTCACATATTCCCAATTGTAGAGTTCATACATTCTCCAACCTTTTTGCCCCAATCATTTTTTCTCGAAAGCCGAAAATAGCATCAAACATAATATAATGTTTTAGCAAATGTAAATTTGGATCTGATAGTTTTTATAATCAGAGATGAGAATCGAACTCGAGATCACGAATGTTCTGTTTATATAATTACAAACTCGAACATGGGGAAAAAGTCACGAGATGTTTGAATCCTCCTAAAATGATTTATTTTTAATTAATATTAAGATTTAATAAGTTTTAAGCAAAGATCCAAGTAGAAATAGGGGAATATCAGTATATCACGCTTTATATATGAAAGCATTTAGGATAGGTAGAAAGAGGGAGTTTATATGAGATAAAATAAACTATAGTGAAGTATACAATTTAAATTTACCGAAACCGAAAAAAAAAAGAAAACCGGATTTAAGCTCAATTCCGTATATTTTTTCATTTGTTAATCTTTTAAGCAAATCAGATTCAGCTAGTTTTAATGTATTCAAAATAAACGAGGGGTTCAGACTAAAATCAAAACAATTCACGAGCCAGAAACATTGTGACTCTTGTGAGACAGTTGCACCGTGAGACAGCGTGCGACAATGATTCTTTTAGTGTAAAAAGTAATATTTTGTTTTAATACACTAATTTAAATGTATTCAGACAAAATATAATTTTTTACACAAAATGTATCGCTTTTTCACTAAAAGTATCTCCAATATGTTAAAACGCTCGCTGATGCCTCAAAACAACAAGATGAGAAAAGGGGGCCGAGGAGGGTTTTCCGACGTCATCTTCTCCCGACGCTCAAGTCAGGATTGCTCTAGAGAGAGAATATATATAAAATAGAACAACATATCAAATGTTTGTACTGGAATTCTTATCTGAGGCACCCTTTTTGTGAGCTATTTATAGGTTGACAGTTAGAGTTGCGTGTTTACCAAGTCAAGTTAAAACCCTAGCTAACACATGAGCTTAGGTTAATTATTCATTTTGGGCCGCACACCTCCCAAATTATATTGATCCTATTTAATATGGCAAAATCTGACCCGTATCAGCATGATATGACCGTCTCATATAAATTTTTGCATATTGATATTATATTTTTATATATTTGACTTATATTTCTATTGATTAGACCTCAGGTCCTCAGCAACAAATAGCTAATATACTAACTACATAAGTTTCACATCTAAATTACCTTCAACGTATCTACCACGTTTTGTTAATAAGAAATATGTGTATTATTTTCTGATGGACCCATATAGAGACTGAGGACATGAGATATATGAGTCATCCAAATTAAAATCAAATTATTTGTGAGTTGTTGAAGACGATTTTAATTAGGTAATATGCAATATTTTTTTTAGGAAGAGGTAATATGCAAGTTAAATAGTCTATAATATTAATAAAATTGGTTTCCATTAAAAAAAAATCATTCCTAAAAATGATGCATTGCTGACATGAAAGTGTGACGCCAGCATTCTTATCCTCCAAAAAAAATTTCCAACTTGTTGTTATTAGCCACGTGATTCATTCATCAACCCAACAACTTGCTCCACTTGCAATTTTTATGAACCTTCCCAGAACCCAAACTAATATAGATATAATCAAATTGCAATATAAAAGTATACACTATACAGTAAAACCACTATTTTATTTTTTTAATTTTCCCACGGGTGCATGCACCTTCTTACATCCTTCTCTCTCTTCACCTTATATATAACCCATCCATTCATTTTATCCCAAAAATAAAAATTCCCAAAATTTCATCTCTCAATTTCAATAAAATTTAATATATTCTTAAAACCCATTTGGAAAATTGGTCAGAACTCCATGTACCAGCCAATTTTCGGTGAGATGACGGCGGCGGATTTTCCGGCGGCGTATCGCCGGTCCACCAGTTTCAGCAGCCTGATGTCATGTTTAACGGAAACCTGGGGTGATTTGCCGTTAAAAGTTGACGACTCTGAAGATATGGTCATTTATGGGCTCCTGCGTGACGCCGTTAACGATGGATGGACGCCGTTTAACGACGTCAAGGCCGAGCCCAGATTTGAAGCCGAGCCCGAAACGAGCTTGGCTGAGGTGAGAACGGAATATGCGGTTGCTCCGCCGAAGACGGCGGTTCCGGCGGCGGCGCGGCCTAAGGGGAGGCACTACAGGGGAGTAAGACAGCGGCCGTGGGGGAAGTTCGCGGCGGAGATAAGGGACCCGGCTAAAAACGGCGCAAGGGTGTGGCTCGGGACTTATGAAACGGCTGAGGAAGCGGCTTCGGCTTATGACAAAGCGGCTTACAGAATGCGCGGCTCGAAGGCGTTGCTAAACTTCCCTCACAAGATTGGCTTGAATGAGCCGGAGCCGGTTAGAGTGACGGCTAAGCGGAGGTCATCTGAGCCTTCGGCTTCAATTACATCCGGCTCGGATAGTGGCTCGCCGAAGCGGAGAAAGAAAGAGGTAGCGGCTGAGCAAGCCGAGCCGGAAGTTGAGAGCCAATCCTGTGTGTATCAAGTTGAGTACCAAATGACGCCATTGCCAGTTGGCGGACAGTTATTGGTTGCCTGAATATCAGCTGGAATTTGTAATAGGGCCTGTTTGGTTGTTTGTGTATATTAAACTGAAATTTTGGCCCCATGCCTCTAGTGGGCTATTTGGGAAAAAACAATGCTAGTGTGGAAAAAAGATCAAATTTTGGTGGATTCCCAATATTCCACTGTTTGAATTAAATATATTACACTATAAAGGAACTGAGATCAATTTTTGTGATAAAACTGAAAATCTATCCACAAATCATTTGTTAATTTTCACCTTTTTTCCCCCTTACATCTTTTATGATTTTAATAGACGATTAAAAGTCGAAGTCCTGCAAAATCTTGAAAAAGATATTAAATAAGGAAAATTTGGTTAAATTTAATTTATGTGAGCTCAAAAACTCAGGCAAAATAATCTTAGAAATATGAACACCTTCAATTTGTAAATCAATTTATTTGTACTGACAATCATTATTAGGGATATTTATTGGAAATTGGTGTTAATTCCGTTTGGTTTACACTAAGACAGGCTTTACATTTGTTGTCACTGTTAACAAAATATCTCTATTAAAAAAATATCTGTATTTGCTACAAAGGTCTTGCACAAGTGTTGAAATTGAGGCTCACAATCAAGACTCTTAACAGATATTGTGTTCAAGTTTGATCACTTATGTGGATATTATATTAGTTTACTTATATAATAGTTTCTTCTATTAATATTTGATATCCTGACTTTATGAATGATGCGGTTGTTTGTATATAATATAATACGATTGATGTCATGAATGATATTTGTACTTAATGAATATAGATTTTAAATATAACGGTTGAGCATATTCGACATTCTCCTCAAGAAAAAAAAAAACAAATAAATATTCCTCTAGTACCAATTGTATATAGATTTCGTTAACGTTAGACTTTTTAAATTAAACATTATCTTTATTTTTATTTTGCAATTTTCTGGATATTTAGTGGCAGTTTTGAGTAGTTAATATTTTGGATATTTAATGTTAGTTTTTAGTAGTTAATGTTAGTTTTTATAAGTTTGGATAATGTTGGTTTTTAGAAGTTTGCATGTGGTTTTTTCTCGTCCTTGTTTTGTGCTGGTAGTTATTGCTTGAAGAACTTGTTTTGTGCTGGTAGTTATTGCTTGAAGAAGTTATTATTTGAAGAAGTTACTTTCATGATTCATCCTATTTAAAGCAAGTACTTCATGCAGACAAGACGAACAGATTGAGAGTGTATGTGATCATATTGAAGAAATTAGAGAGAAACACTTTTACTCGCAAGAAATTGAGGATTGTATGGTCTAGAGTGTTGTATTATTTTGTACATCTTCCTTAGATGTGTCCATTTGATCTTTTTGAGAGAGTTATATGTTATAATTGAGTTGTACATATCATGCATTGGAGGATTCTCTCATTTCTCATGCAGTGTTGCTTGTTTTACAAGATCTAAAAGGGAGTAATTTTTAGTCTTGTATTCATTTTTAATATCTATCACTTCATATTTATTGTGATTTGTGTTTCAATATACAAGACTCCTGCAGTGACATAAAAATGTGTTGGTAACACATTTCACATCTCACGACACCGTAAATAGAATTGAAATCCCTTTAATTTTTTTAGGAAAAATTTCAAATAACTCGATCTAAGATAGATTTTAATTCTCCAAAATGAATCCAGAAATAATTTCAAGGGATTTAAAATTTATTATTAAATAATTTCATCGTAACAACTCAATCAACTTGTTATTATCCAATTCATCAATCAAAATCTAGTGTTCGGAATTGTGGTCCTTGAAATAATGGGAAATGATTATTGTTGTGTTGGTGTGACGTATGCACCTTGGCATAGAGGGCCCACGAGTTCGAACCATCTTAGTGGGCTTTTTGTACTTACCTTTCAAACTTTTATTATTGGGTTACGTCCCATTAGTATAGTAAATATTAATTAATATATAAGCTATAACTTTTAAGAGGATATTTGGATGAACCTTTACACAACATCTTATAATATAATTGAATTAAATCTTATAATTTGGTAATTTTTTTATAAATGATTTTATAAACTCCCAAAATAGAATATTAAGAGGTTATAAACTATTATGAGAAAGCTGGGAAATTCCAACTTATTTTCAAAATAATATCTTATTTCAACAATTTACTTTAAATTTAGCCATTTTAATTAGAAAATTGTTATTAATAACATATTACATTATCCAAATACTTCTACAACTTCTTTTCAAAATAAGATCTAATATCTTATCATCAAACCTATTTAATTTTTAAAAATAGGTTCATGCAGAAAACTTTATGGTAAGTCAAATCCAATGAAACGTAGGAGGTTTACATTTACATTATGTGAACAGAAAGGAATAACTTTCTAATCAATTAAACTTCAAAGTTCACATCATTGTGTAAAACGATTTCATGAAATTTTCCACAGTTTCACTTTCTTTATATTTATATATTTCATGACCAAAAAGGTTGACAAATTGTCGTTTACACTTATTATTAAACTTATTTAATTTTTAAAAATAGGTTCACGCAGAAGACTTCAAAGTACATACTTATATTAATGTTTAATGGTCAGTCAATCCTTCCTTTTATACTGTGGAAACATTTCATAGATATTTATCCGGGGAAATATTGTAACACTGACGGAGAAAAGAGGTACACATGTTGATGTAGTATTAGTAAAATTTGTCTTATTTTCTTCCCTTTTTAATTTTTCTACATTGATTGCACTTGGAAAGAAGCTTTTGTTCATTGACTTCCACAATTCAATTGCCAAAAGTCCATCAACACCATAATTCAACTGCAGATTTTAGATGTTGAATCATTGACGAGGACGAGGATTAGATGACGGTCCTCCATGCCATTTTTTCTTTTCTTGTTTTAGCATTCATGACGGTAACTCCGTCTGCTTATAGTCAGTTTAACCTGTCTATATGTATGTCATGGGCTAACCCAGGGGGCGTCACTGGCCCCCGACACACTTTTATCTCACTTTCTATGGGAAAACATTAAACAAAAATTATATATTTTTTTTGGGGGAAATAATTGGGTTAGGGGAAAAAAATTGGGCTAAGAATATAGCCAAATCGGCTGGCTACGGCCCCGTTGTACGTAGTCATTCCAAACCCGGATAAAGGAAGTGAGTTGCGTTAGACTGGCAACGAGCGTAAAACTCTTGTCATCTATCCGTAATGTGGATCATGTGAGGTTATCAGTGGTTACACATAGAATCCAAACATGTTTGAATAAATGGACGACGAGTGTGTCTTTTATACTTGTGATCGTAAAATACTATGAAAATTGAAAAGTTTTTTTTTATTTATAAAATAGTCATTAAACTAGTAATGTCTTATGGAGCAGAATATTAGACGAGTAAATATGAACACAAATGAAATATGAGGGTAGTAGAAATGACAATGTTATGATGGATGTGCAGCCGCACTAGATTAAATAAAATATATAGGAAATGAATATATTAGGAAAAAGGTGGGGGTATCACCAATAAATGAGAAAATTGAGAGAACACACTTAAGATGGTATGGAAATGTACATATGAGACCTTTAGGTGCACTAGTGCGATGTGTAGAAAATAGGAAATCACCTACTCAAATTAAAATGGAAGAGAAAGACCTAAAAAGAATCGGAAAAGAACTATCAAAGAAGACATGCTATATTTAAATATGAATGAAAATATAACATTTAACCGTAAATGATAGCGTGATATAATTCATATAGCCGTCCATATATAATGGAGAAAAGGCTTAATTTGGGTGTGTTGTGTTGTTATTGTTAGCTTTCATGACATTGTAAATTTGTAACGTTAGATGAGTTAAAATTCTCCAATATATAATGAGGGAGAGAGAGAGAGAGATGTTTATGATAGATTACGTATATAACTACAAGAAAATCAATTTATCTAAAGAGAAATCTATAGGTAAATATTAAATTGCGTATAGATCCATTCACAAACAATCATCTCGACACTTATCCCAGGTACATTCGTCATGAAAAGATTCCTTGGTTCTTGTTTGGAATTTCGTATTAAGTCCTCGTTCCAATGAATAATTTTAGTTCATTTTAAAATATATTTGGCGTTGGTTATGTCAATTAGATTTGAAATTATCGGGTTACAAATTTATAGTCCGTTGGGGTGTGTAAATTGGGCTTTTACGTAGAGGAGCTTCATCAGTGGGCTTGGGTAAATTTCAAGTCCGTCAAGGGCCACACCTTATAAGCCTTTTCTCCACTTATTTGATTGGAAAAAAAGCCCAACAAGCTATTGTAATTTATAAGCTTTGCATTTTGAAAACACAGAGCAGCATTATTTTTGTCCTAAAATGGATCAAAAGAATTGAACAATTACGACTAGCAAGACAATGTTTTTTCTTCTTTCTTTGTCTTTTTCTTAAATAAGAGAAACAAATTATTATGCATAATCAGGAAAAAATATTGCAATTCTACAAATTATGCCACTCAAATTCAAATTATTTTTCTGGTCATAGATTTTTAAAATCTCATTTTATAATTTGATAATATACCAATATTCAATGCCAAAATTGATGTGTCCCGAGGGGAACACCCAAAAACACTATAAGCTTTCTATAAGAATCTATTTTATTCACAGCACGTCTCAATATGTTTCGTTAATATTTCATAATTGTCTTGACTTTATAGAAATTGGCAAACTCGGTGCACAATGTTTCCGCTATGTGTGAGATTTGGGGAGGGATCGGGCCACCATTGGGCCTATTGTACACAACCTTGTTCTGCATTTTTGTAAGAGCGAGGTTATTTCCACGACGCGAACCAGTGCCTACTAGATCTCCGTAACTAATAGAAAATATTGCAAAGGTAGTGTTATTTGAACAACCTCATTGGTGAACAACAACACAATTAGTGATGGCAATTGAGGCGACAATACGATCGATTGGCCAAGCCTAATAATACGATATGAAATTATAGGTTTGGGTAAGGGCTTATTGGGTTTGGGCCATTATCGAGCTGGTATGATAAGATATGATAAAAATGGGGTTGATATTGGGCTGACACGATAAAGTACGATAATTTTTTAATTATTGGTAATTAATTATTTATATGGGTAAGTTACTTGTAATTGACTATTCTTGACTATTTTTATTATTACTTTATTAGAATATATGTTTTAAGTATCAAATATAAAGAATATAAAAAAAAGTTATAAGTTTTATTTGTTAACGGGCCAAACGGGCTTACCTAAATAAATTTGACAAGTTTGCTTATCGCGTGGTACCGTGTTTTTCGGGTTTTTAACGTGTCGTGTTTGGGCTTAAATTTCATGCTCGCTAAGTTTATCGTGTCGTGTTCGTGTTTGGGCTTATCGTGTCGGCCTAATAACGGCCCGACACAAACGATTTGCTACCCCTAAACACAATGCTATTCCTCAAAAAAGAATGAACCACATCCCTGAGGGCACCCACTGGCTTGTCCTACAGCTTTGTGGACGAGGTGAATCGCGAGATATGCTTCAACAAGTCAGGGGCATGAGCTGCCATAAACTGAGTCACCACACAAGATATCCTCATCCACCTTGTTACCAGGGATTCGAACCTCCACGCAGTTGGTGCCAACAAGCACACAACACGTCACTCAGATCCTTTACCAGTTGAGCTATGCCCCGAGGGCAACACTACACAGTGCTAATATCCTCAATTTGTACATTTTATTGGTTGTCTAAATCAGAGCGGCTTTAAAATGAACATTAGTGTGCGACTTTTTGTGTTTTTTTTAAATATATGTTTTAAAATTCTTTAGGTGGTAAAGTTTAATAATTATATATAACAATTATAAATTTATATTATACATATATATAAACTATATTAATTTTTTTAAAAAAATTATTAAATCACCGCCACCAGCCTCTTCCTCGTCACTGGTCCAAATAAAACTTTTGATATCTTCGTGAACAAATAACAATTCATCAGGGCCGTGCCTAGCAAATCTTAGGCCTGAGTCAAATTTTAAAATGGGCCTTTTTTTTTTTACTAACTTAAATATAATATAAATTAGTATTAAAAAAATAAGTTTTCTATAATGTACAAACTTAGTTAAATAATACGTCAACCATGTTCAAATTCCATTTATCTACAAACACAAACTATAAAAGAATAAAAAATAAAAGACAAACATAGATGATATGAAAATTTGCAATATTGGGGTTAGAAATTCAAATTCTCATTCAATTATCAATCTACATCATAAAACTTATTCTTTAAAATTATTGGCATTTAAATTAGTAAAAACATAATAATCAAATTAAAATTACCTATTTTGAAGGTGATCTTGTGGTGGCTAGGGTTTTGAAGACTTGAAACTGGAAGAAGAAATCAAATTGTAGAGCACATTTTTAGTTTTGGAAATACATATTTGTTCCACTTCTCTCTCAAATTCTTTAATTTTTTTTTTCCCTCTCTTTTTCTCTCTTTTTCTCTTCTTCTCTTTCCCTCTTTCTTCCTTTCCCCTGTTCAGTTTTCGTCTGTCTTCAGTATTCTATTATGCAATATATTTGGGCCTAATTTGATCTTTTATTTGGGTTTTGGGTTGCTTTTCTTATTTGGGCTTTTAAAACTTAAAACTCCCTAGTCCCTATCATTTAACATCTAACTTATAAAATTATTGGGCCCCTAATTTTATCAAATTTTTTTGGGCCTGAGTCCATGGCCTCATTTGACTCATGGTAGGCACGGGCCTGCAATTCATGCATAGTCCACCTGCAAATACCACCAAAATTGACGTGTCTCAAAACTATCACTTCTCATTTACATGCAGCCTTTGCATGTTCACCTCTCCAACACGTACCCCCTCTCCCCTTTTCTATATATCTCCCAATTTTTTCCCCCAAAGCACCAATTTCAATTTCATCAACAATTTACTCTCAAATCCATCGCCTAAACCTCAACGTTCATTAATTTCCCGATTTAATTTTCACAAAAAAATGGCTGAGCGTTACGCTCCGTACACGGGTAGGCCCCACCAGGCGCAGCAGCCGCCGCGGAGCCACCAGGTGGTGAAGGCGGCCACGGCCGCCACAGCCGGCGGATCACTCCTCGTCCTCTCGGGGCTCACGTTAGCTGGGACCGTCGTGGCGCTCACCATAGCCACTCCGCTGCTTGTGATCTTTAGCCCGGTGCTCGTCCCGGCGGCCATAACGATCTTTATGCTGGGGTCCGGGTTTCTGGCCTCCGGCGGGCTTGGGGTGGCGGCGCTGAGTGTGCTGTCGTGGATTTACCGATATTTGACGGGGAAACAGCCGCCGGGGGCGGCTCAGCTGGATACTGCGCGTACGAAACTGGCGTCGAAGGCGCGTGAGATGAAGGACAGGGCGGAGCAGTTTGGGCAGCAGCATGTTACGGCGGGGTCTCAAACTTCTTGAGCTCTGTTTGTTTGTATGGAAATTGTCTCCGATGGATGGGATGGGACTTTTCACTTTGTGGGATTAAGTGCCTGATTGTTTTGAGTTGGAAACGTGGGGTGGAGATGATCAAATTATTCGTTGTTTTTGCTTTATATATATATATATATATATATGTCAGCTTTTAATTAAATTTCCTTATCACTTGAGTCCACTGTTTTTTCGTTGTTTTTGGAAATATATATTTAGCATTTTCGGATACATTGACTTTAAGAGTAGCAGTAGTTGTTGTTGTTGTTCTAATTCCTCGAAGAAAACGACTTGAATTTGAAAATTAATCGCTTAAAATTTACAAGACTGCACTCTTTAAAGCAGATACCTAAAATGCAGACGAATTATGCGCAAATTACATTCATATGATAATTTTTTAATACGTTTGGAGTAGTGGTTGGAAGAGAGGGGATAAATTTAAAAGAAATTGAAAATTACTGTGTTCGAACCCGCTGGCCAATATTCTTACCAAGGGATAGCACTTAAGCTCGTGGTCCAGTTCATATGATAATTATTAAAGATAATAATATTTTAGTGATAATGATGCCCAGAAAGAAGAGCAAATGTAGATGTATGTAGAATGTTTTTGGAAAGGGAATAGATGTTCATTTATTTTGACTTTTTAAAGCAGGGATTCGGTTACTTCACAATGAAGATCATTTCAATTAGAAATTGTACTTTTTCTGAAATTACACAAATGAACGCTCTATTAGTATATGTTTCAAGTTTTGACTCAATCTCCAACGCTTTAAAAATTGTAGTAATCCCCAATCCACTGTTGGGAACATTCAACAAAAGAGTAATCCATTTTTTGTCACATTCAAGAAAACCGTTCCACTTTTAGGGACTGTTTGCAAATTCTGAAGAAAAAAAGATAAATTCTAAAAGATGTGATTCTTAGCTTCCACTAGGTATTCTAGGGCCATTGGGTAAGTAGATGCTACCCACTTTGGTAGCTACCCAACTGGGTTTTATATCGTTAGATCAACACATACACACACATCCATATGGGTGTGTGTTAATCCAATGGTATATAACTCAGTTGGGTAGCTACCCAAGTGGGTAGCATCGACTAACCCCCATTGGGACACGCAATATCATGAAATTTCTCTTTCCAAAATCATATTTGTATTCCATATATATGATACAGCCCAAGAGAGTAGGGCAGCCCAGCCCAATAGTCAATATCAGCCCAGCAGGTCAACAGGCCCAACACGCATAAGGAAGATTCCAGCTTGGCATGCAGATTACGTTATGGGATGAACCAAATGCAGGGGATAATTCACTAGGAGGGAATATGCCAGAGTTAGTTAAAATGTCAGAGGAGTAGTGGGAGAGAGAGGGAGGTTAATCACTGGTTATAAAGCAAATACACGTAGAGAGGATCTTTTTTTTTTATGATGAATTTTGCTGTTTTCAAATTCCTTAGGAGCTTTCACCTGCTCGAAACGGTGTAATTCTCATTTTATCAATTAAGATCGTATCAACTGGTGCTTTCATTGATCATGGCGGAATTCAACGTGGCCGAGTCATCCGCTTTACAAACCCAATCGAGAACTAAACCAAGTTTGTGCAATCACACCGAGAATCAATCCATTGCGATGCATCAAACGCTGCAAAAATCATGAACACCGTCGATGCGAAGATATCCGACTTGCGTGCTCAAGTGCGGTAGCGCGAGTGGGGAAAGACATCCACCGTTCCAAAAAAGCTCTCAAACAAAGGATAATTTTCCCGTCCATGTCGATTGTCCTCCGGCCATGCGTAACATGAGGATAGATGTTCCCAAATTTGATGGGGCGGGCCGAGAGGGCTGGATTTTCAGAATTGAAGAATTTTTGACTTTCACCGCACACCACCAAATATGAGATTGCGATTGTTTCTTTCCACATGGAGGGCAGAACGGCGGGCTGGTTCCAATGGATGAAGAGAAATGGGTTGTTGACGAGTTGGCCGGAATTCCTTCATAACCTCCGTCACCGGTTCAGTGGTTTCGTTTATGAGGATTATCAAGGGCGTTTATCCAAGTTAACACAACTCACAACAGATGCCGAGTTTCAGTCGTCATTTGAGGATTTGATGAATAAGGTGAAAGGAATACCGGAATCGTTGTTGATCAGTTTCTTTGTTGCCGGATTGAAATCGGAGTTGCGACGGGAGCTGCAGTTTCATCGACCGACTACTCTTATGGAGGCCTTTTCCTTGGCTCGCGTCCATGAGAGTTGCATGGAGGACCTTCGATCCGGGCCTTGAATTGGAAACAAATGGGCGAGTCATACGGGCTTTGGGTCATCAGCAAATGGGCCGCTGTCTTCAGGCCCAATTTCAAAAAGCACAGCTAAACCTGAGATACCCACACACATTTCAAACCCTACTGTGGCTACAAACATCACTCCTTCACTTCCTGCTCCAGTTACTTCACTACCTACATTACCCATTCGGCGTTTATCACAGGCTGAGCTTAGGGAAAAGAAAGAAAAGGGATTATGCTATAATTGCGACCAGAAATGGAATATCAACCATCGATGCAAAAGCAAGTTTCTGATACTATTAGGGACGGACAATGATGAAGATGGGGTTGGTGACATCGAGCCATATACGGACGAGCCACCCGACATAGTTCACAAAGCAGATATTTCAAGTTTAAATGCGTTAGTCGGGTAGTCAATCCGAGGTCACTCGTGTTGTGGGGAGATTGGAGTGCGACGCTTCCAAGTTCTCATTTTATCAAACCACGGTGGGAGCAATTGGGGTTGCCACTCACAATTTTATCAAACCAATGGGGATTATTTAAAATAGATGGGTTCAAATGGGGATTATTTAAAGTTGTCGTCCAAGATGAAGTTGCAAACCATGATTTTAACATGGATTTATATGTATTACCAATTGAGGGCACGATGTCGCTTCGTTCAATGGCTTGAATTGGGACGGAGTATCTCACGATTATCGCGCGATGACTATGGAGCTTGAATGGGAAGGCCGCACCGTGTGCTTTGCAGGAGAACTTGCAATGCCGAACCGATTTCTTTTCACCATTTACGAGCAAGCCTTCTTCGGGGAGGTCTTTAGTATGTTCATGGTGTATCGTGGTCGATTAGGAAAGGGGAGGAGACATCCTTGTCGATGAGTTACGCCGTCGACATCACGCCTTTTAAACAGTGGAGATATTATACGCACTTTCGGGATGTTTTTCGGGGTACCGCGATTACCACCACCGCATTATCGATCATCATATACATCCGGAACCGAGAGCAAGCCAGAGTTAATGTGCTACGTGACGCTATCCGCATTTTCTTAAA
>JABTTQ020001336.1:0-78057 GCA_016081115.2 Rehmannia glutinosa | reverse complement strand
TATTGCTTAAGCCTTATTTTTAATGGACATCATAGAATATAAATTAATCATTGCTCACAATCTATCTAATTAATAAGAAAATGGTCATGTAAGGTCGTAGGTTCTTATCCTTGCTCCATCAAATTGCTCCCTGCATATGCGAGTCGGTGAAAATTTGGTGGGAACTCATCTTGAATAAAGCATCCGTGTGGGTTCGATTCGGGAGAGATCGTTATTAGTAGATTAGGGTCGAATATAATTGTTCTCTTTACCTGGAGGATCTTGTTGTACGTCACCCCCCAGGCTGTACATCAAGCGATGCGCCGCACATCCCGCGGTTTACCTTGGCGGCAAAGAGCAATGAGGAGCCGGAGATGTTGTCCTCAGATAATAAAAAGCGCAGTTCTGGGTTTATCAAGAAAAAAAAAAAAGAAAATGGTCATGTACCGGATGTCTGGAAGTTATAAATATGGTTATATTATGAGGGCATTTTTGGTAAAAGAAAAATTAAACTTTCACTTCAACCAATGATCATATCATTAGCTTTGTGCTATAGGCATTAATGATAATTGTATTTCTTATCTTTACTCAAAAAAAAAAAAAATTGTATTTCTTATCCACATTAACCCCACCAAATTACAATTTGACTTTTATGTCCTTGAGAAAGAAATTTATACTTGCCCATATTTTATTTATTTTAGTGCAATTAGGGGATAGTAGGGGATCAGTGGATACACACGCGTACACGCTCGTATGAGATTGAACGCGAGCCAATCGCTTTTACAACATAAGACTGAAGCACAAGATTAATCCCAATAATTGACCATATTTGAGACTAGTTTATGACTCCATAATGGAATAATTGATTGAGGGAGTTATTGGAGGCTGCTTTAGGAATAAGTTCTAAATTCTAATAATACTAGCAAAAACTGATATCTGCATTTTGGATTATTGTTATATTTGATTAAAAATACAACAAAGCATTTATTTGGGAAATTTATTTGTATACTTGACGTCTATCTATGTCATGAAATATAAAGAATGGAAAAGAATATGAAATAATCAAAGAAATTGGGGAAAAAAAACATGCCTTCATACATTAACAAGATGTGAGTTCACAAAGGTGAGATAAAGAGAAACAGCTCGCGAATTTGCACATTTTAATTTATGACAAAAGTTGGTAAGAAATTAAAAGTTGAATTATGGAAAAATAGAACTAATGTCAAAAATAATAATTCACGTGTTATGGCATCAACAATCTTTAAAAAAGTCTCAAATCAAACTTTTAGCAATGAATGTACATAAATTATCACGATTTTTAATCAAATCGATGCAATCTAAGTTTTGGGTCCACTAATAAACATCGGGTTATGAATAGATTTCCAAAGACAAGAATTTAAGATGTATTCTCATCAATATTCAATAAAATTTTATTGTATGATTTCCAGCAAGGAATTACAACAATCAACTAGTAACACAAATCTCTCCTCTAAATGAGCTAGGCCCTTTTGACCTTTTTGCTTTGTCCAGAATAAAAACTTTATCCCTAATAAGAATGTGAAAACTCAAAAAATTCAAAATTTAATACATTTCAAAATTAGAAATTTATAAACATAAGACTTTATTCATGCCAATAATTAGAAGATCGATCTCATTCCAACCATATATGACGCCCTGAAAACACGCAAACCACCTGGGATTAAGTTTTCCGAATTAATGTTAACTTTTCTCCGGTTCTTCTTTCTGACGGAACTTGTCAAGCAACACCAACAATAAACGGCCCTTGGTGTTGTCCCAGTGGAGGTTTCTCCGACGCCTACTTAGAATGCGTAGGAGAAGATTCAGAGCAAAAACAAAAACACTTGAGAAAGAATTAACTCTGGTAATACTTATTAATGATGAAAGATCTTTTTATATCAGTGTTGATGGCCCGCGTGAGTCTCGTAGAACAAAATGGGCGTGTGGGACGGATAATTATATATATGCGCCCCAATAATAATCAATAACATTGGATGATTAATTAAGTAATTTCGTAATTAAATAATGTGTAAAACAATAAGAATAATAAAATTGGGAAAAGTCGAATATAAAATTACATATTTGAAAATTTGTACAAAGTGACAAAGGGGTATAAAAACAGAGGAAGCAGCAAAAAAAGGGGAAAAAAAATCTAGATTATATAGATCAAATTGAACCAGCTCATTTCCAACCATATTACCGCGTTAAACTCATGCTATTCCTATATAAATAGGCACAGCACACAGACTCCCTCAACTTCATGTTAAACACAAAGCTATAATAGTACAACTCATATTACTATATATAGGTATGACATTGAAAAATTCATCCTAAACTAGAAAAAAAAAACATAGTCCAGTTTCTAAATCTAGTCCATCAATGGCAGAGTTAGAAAGCTCTCAGGTGATGATGAAGGTCATAAAATTCTTGTCTTCCCTTCTCCAAAGAGTTTCGGAAACGAACGATGTTTTTGGTCGTTTCGATGCTCAGAAAATGTCGATTTTTCATGGCTTGACTAGGCCTACAATTTCCATACAGAGCTACCTGGAGAGGATCTTTAAGTATGCAAATTGTAGCCCTTCATGTTTCATTGTGGCGTATATTTATCTCGATCGGTTCGCGCAAAAACAGCCGTTGTTGCCGATCAATTCGTTCAATGTTCATCGGCTTCTCATTGCCAGTGTCCTAATTTCTGCCAAGTTTATGGATGATATGTGAGTTTTCTTGAACCTTTCCAATTATTTTCTTTTGCTGATTTTGTGGTACATATTCTAGTTTTATTGAGATCATGATAACTATTAATTCAAATGCAAATTGTTGAGTTATGATAATGATCAACTTTGATGTCTCTTTCTTATTCTTCTTGTACAAAAAATATTTAGTTTTTGTTTTGTTGTTTTGTTTTTTTTTTTTTTCTTGGTCTCTGGTTTATTGTTGTTATTTTAAGTTTAATTTATTTTTTTCCCATTACAATTTTGACTTTTGAGTGATGTTTTAAATTCAAATTTTCTAATTATAGATGCTATGGTTAGGCAAAAGTTTCTCCACACCATTGCTTCCAAAGGACAGCAAGCCCCTCTAAATGTTTCACATTCGCAATGTTAAACACTTAAACCAGGTCAACTTTCCCAAATTTTCTAATGATGCATGTTAAATCAAGTCAAACTGAAAAAAAAAAAACACTAGGAAAAACCGGTGTTATAAAAAGCGTTAGCCGCTAGTCGGGCGGTAGACTGGGACCTAGCGCCTAAGTGTGGGTCTAATCGAACAATAACGTAGACGAACAAGGGGGTCTAACGCCTTTCGATTTTTAGAAAAGTAGGAAAATTGAAAAATTAACTTGGGTAAAATTAGATTTCTCCATGCTAGGCTGGGGTGTCAGAGTGAAACCAAACCATGTGAATCCTTCCATGTTTCACAGACAAAGCCACCCAAAATTTGGTGTCACACTCTGTGTGTGTGTGTGGAGTCATTGCCTGTATTACCATTGTAACAGAAATTTTAAAAAGTACAAAAGATGGATTCTGCATTATTTCTCAAATCTTTTTCTGCCATTACTGACAGCCAAACTCTAAAGTTTGGGTGAAAAAAAAATAAAAGAAACAGAAAAAGCAAACAGAAACAGAGGAAATTTCTAATTTTGAAAGATGCTCAACAGCCCCCAGGGGTTTGTCCGAGTGGCGAAATTTCTAATGGAGTGTTTGATCTCCCGCAGAGATTACTTTGCTCCATAGGCTCCGAAAGAAACCTAATAAAAAAAAAAAAGATGCTCAATCCTAATAATTCAATCTTTATATATGATTAAGTTCCTTATTGTTCATATTAGATATAAGGGATAATTACCATTAGAACCTTGAAGTATAGTTTAATTATAAAAAAATTATCTTTCAAAATTACAAAAACCCTCTTCACATATGTTTCTATTTCCAAAATTGCACTGATTGATGCCTGATGGTGTAAAATTTTAAAATAAATATAAATTAATCTCAATGTGATATTTGTAATTTTAAAATATAACTGTAGTTTTTAAGTGATAATTACAAAAACACCAATGAGGTTCAGGCTAATTACGGAAAAAACCCAAAGATTTTTAAAATTGCAAAAAACCCCTTGAGGTTTGATCCGTCTTACATTTTCCCCCTTCATAAGAAAAAATATTTCAAAATCCCCCTGACATTTATAAAATTATTACAATTACCTTCCTAAATTTAGAACATAATCAAACATTTAATTTTTTTTATTTTTTATTTTTTTATTTTGAAACATCTATAGGTTAGTAATTAACCCAAACCTCAGGGGTGTTTTTGTAATTATCCATTTTTTAATGAGACTAAGGGAGTATTTGCAATCACTAAAAAGAAGCACTTCTTAGTTTTTGCTGAAAAAATCAATTTGTAGTCTGAAAATACCAATTTCTCGCCTCGATTCTCGCTTTATTTAATCGAATCTAAAAACAAAGAGATGGATGCTTTAGATTTATGTTTCTACTCATAGTTTGATTTGTAAATAAATAAGCAATTTTCCAACTTTTTCACCAAATACTCTTAACTTTTGATTCTATTTTCAAACACTGCCAACTTTTGATTTTCAACTACTTTTACTTCCACTTCAATAAATCACTTCTTATAGAACCAGAAGTTTTTGCAAACACTCCCTAAAATCGCAGAGGTAATTTTTGTTTTTAACCTATATAGTATTCTGCACAAGTACATCCCTGTTTAATTTACCCCCATAAAGTTACTACATATAAAATTTACAAGTTCTTTTTAATGATCATCTTGATTTTTTTTTGGTTTTCCTACCAGATTTTACAACAATGCTTACTATGCCAAAGTAGGAGGAATTAGCACAGCAGAAATGAACCTCCTTGAAGTGGATTTCTTGTTTGGCTTAGGCTTCCAATTGAATGTTTCAACCACAACATTTCATCACTATTGCTCTTATCTCCAAAGGGAAATGCTCCTGGAATTTCCTCCTCTTACTGCACCCCCATCTGCTATAAATCTAGGCCGAACCGAAAACGTCCATTTTCGCGTTAACGAAGATGGATCATCCACTACTCATCAACACCAACTAGCAGTTTAGGTTAGCTTGCAAAATTTTGATTCATGATATGATCTTGCTTAGGCAAAAAGAAAAATGAAAGAAAATATTGATTTTTGTACTGATGGGAGATGGAGAGATCAGATGTAAGAAAATTGAGGGCAAAGAAATTGGTCATGACAATGTAGACAATTATCTAATTCTTATGTTGTAATCATTGATTTTTCTTCTCTTGTTCCATGTGTTGTCACATTTTTTGGCAATCAGTTTTGGATTTCTACCATGAATGTGTCATATATATTGGTTCTCTGTTTTCGATGTTTATACATTAAGAAACGTGTTCATGGTTGAATATTATCTCTTTTTTCGTCTTTTTACGGAGAGTCCGTCAGATTTTTTGGCTTTTCATCCATCGCAAAATATTTTTTAGTTATTTTTCAAATTCTTTTTAGTCATTTTTTAGTTCAAATATCTATTTTACCTTTTTTTTTCATTTTTTAGACTGGTACATAACTCAATATCGAGTTACATCGCTTGATACCGAGTTATGTAACTCGATACCGATTACTCAGTGCCAACTTATGTAACTCGGTACTGACATTATTTTTTTTAAAAATGATCAAATACCTCACCAGAGAATACGTGAAGAGTATGACCGTCAATTTTTTGTCAAAATGGCTAAATAACATGTTTTTGAAAACACATGAATATTTTTATTTTCACAAAATAGAAATGGCCAATTTAACCTATTACCATTTTCACAAATCTTAAATTTATGGTAAACCGATGTTTAATGATATAATGAAATAAAATTAAATATATTCAGACCTCAGTTTTATGAAAAATACATTTGAGAAAATGTGTTTGGGTTCTGTCATTATAAGCAGGTTTCTCACAAAAATGGAACAAACAAAGTTTCATGGCCATTGGTTTTGTTCATATATATGTTCCGCACAGGTACCAATACCACGTCCGTTGCCCGCTGTTAATACATTTTAGGAGAGTTGCTAATATATTTTTGGTAGACTACTAATACGTTTCTGGTGGAAAACTAATATTTTTAGGGGTGCTACCAAATATGTTTCAGGATGACTACTGATACTTTTTGGGAGAAAAATTAATATTTTTATGGGGAACTACTAATATTTTTTATGAGGAAACTATTATTTTTCAAGAGGAATACTAAAATACATTTAATCGGAAAAACATAATACTTTTAAATAAGACTACTAATACGTTTTAGTATGAATACTATTACTCTTGATGGAATAAATAAATATTTTTCAAAAGAATTCTCAAAACTGTTAAAACAGACTAATACATTTCATCATTACTCTAATACTTATTTTAAACACTCGCTAATACTTTTAGAAAAATTAATTATATTTAGGAGAACTACTAAAAAAACTCTACAGGAACTACTAATTTTTTTCAAAGAACTACTAATACTTTTTGTATGCACTGCTCCGAGAATATTACAAACATGCTACCAAAGGTGCATGGAATTACGAAAAACCCTACTGGTTGGATCTATCTAATAGAAAATACCCAAAAAAAACGATCGACGAGTTTTGTATTTTATATTATTATTCTAACTTTTAATAAGGGATTCATTATCCCTTTTATTTTTGGTATTTCGATTCAATTTTTAGTAGATGCATGCTTATTCAAGTTAAGAAAGCATACAATCAACAAGTAAATAAAACTTTACCTTATTGTTAGGTTTGTATGTTTTATTTTTGGAAACTTTTTATATTTCGTACTATAATTACACATAGACAATCCACACTAAATCAAAACATAGCAACATTAGATTTACAAATACTTCGTCATAAATTATTCAATGGTTGGTCTATTTTTTAAATTGGCATAAATTGGATTGCAATCGATCAAATAAAACAAATTGTCCAAAAATAAATTAAAAATGTACCATAATAGTTATTTGTTCCAACAATTATAATTAATGATTAATATCTTCCAAAATTAATTTGGCTGGGAGCCTATAAGTGAGGGTATGATTTAGAATCATATATTCCCCAGAATTAATTCATTAACTACCAAAATTAACATTACATGCCGCAATTATATTTTACTATTTGGGAGGGTAATTTAGGCGAAAAACATTGACATGTTTTATAAGTGACTTTCTTATTATATATATTATAGATTTTTAATAAGATTAGGGTAGTTAAAATATAAGACCAAAGTCTTTGAAATTTAATTATAGAGGAGAACCTATGGTGTTTAATTCAAAGGTTTTTTTGTCCATCAATTTATATTTTTATTGGTGTAGATAAATGAGTAATTGAAGGTTTTATTAGTGGATGATGATATTTGATACAAAATTAGTAGTTAAAAAAAAGTTAATGTGAATTTTACCATTAAATTTGTTAAGGTTATATTACTCTATTAAAAGAAGTTGACTCTAAAAAATGAAACAAATTTATGATAAATTATGCTTACAGTCCTACATCGCACTATCCTTTTTATATAAGGAAGCAAAATCCTATGTCAAAGTGAAATTAAATAAAATTCCCAATTTTTTATTTTGGGAATTAAATAAAAGTCCCAATTGTGTTGGGAAAGTAAAAAGTTGCCTATCCTGTGAGAATTTGAATTGGAACAGGAATCTAAATCTAAGGAAATATTTTTTGTATAAATAGGGCTCTTGTGCCATACCCATACTCTGTATTCCGCTATTTTCACAACAAAGTTGAGAGTGTTTGAGGGATTAGGAGAAACCCTTCAATGACATATTGGATGTGGAATGGCTCTCAGATTGCATTCTAATTTTAACAGTAAGTTCTTTTTCTCTTTCAATCCCCATTGTTCTTAGGGTTCTTAAATTGCAAAAGTTTTCAAGATAGATGATAACTAGAGATTTCCTTGTTATTTTTTTACGAATAGACGCGAGTTTTTTCGTTCGAGTGTGGGTCAATCATGTATTCAACTATTGCCTTATTTGCTTCAGTACATTGTCTTCCTAATCTTTTGTTTTTATTTGTCACCCACATTGGCGATAGAAGAATATGAGAATCTACTCGTTTTTTTTTTTTTTGTATTTAATGTTGGTCAATCTTGTGTTAAATATACATATATTTAGGGTATCTTTGTTTGATTTTAAAGAGTTCATTAAAATCTAGTTAACAAAATATTTTTACAGCTATTTTGAGTAAAACATTGAATGTCATACAGTGATATAGAATTCCTTTTCCATAAATTAAAGATCTAAAAGGCAATTGCTTGGTAGCTTAGGGTTAGACGTTTGTAAAATCCAGACATGTGTTTGGGTTCGATTTCCACCTCCCTCTCCTCCCAGATTTGTACTAAAAAAACATAAAGATGGGTTCGATACTTAGATCCCCACCTCCCTCCCCTCCCAGATTTGTACTAAAAAAACATAAAGATCTAAAAATAAGATTATCGTACATTTCTTTGTCATGGCCTAGGATTTTAGATAGTTGACAAAGAAGAAAACTAAGTGAGGCAACATGATGATGAGAGAAAGTGAGAAATGCGGAGTTTGTAAAGATTGTGGAAAAGTCGAAGAAAACGATGTAGACATACTTTTTTTTTTGTGTTGATTTATTTTAATTTAGGGATGAAAAAAAATTTGGATAAAACTCAAACACACCTCAAATGAGCCCTTGTTTGTGGGCTTTGAAATCCCTATTTGATGAGAATAGATATTCCTATGTGTATGTTTGTTTTTAGTTTCCTCCAATTACCCACTTCCCGTAATCACTTCCACGAACACCAACCAACATATATCACACTTCCCGATGCATTCTCTACAAATACACACATTTACTAATACATCACGTCAAACCCTCTTCCCCCAATCATCCCCAAAAACGTATTCCAATCACCCCAACCGTTAAACAACCATATCCTATGGGAATGAGAATATAGTTTGTATGGATTGTGGAAAAAGTCAAAAGAAAAAGATGTAGACATACATTTTGTTTTGTGTGTTGATTTGTTTTAATTAGGGATGAGAATAAATTTGGGTAAAACTCGAACCCACCTCAAATGAGCCCTTGTGAGTGGATTTGGAAATCCCTATCCTATGAGAAAATAGAGATTCCTATGGGAATGAGAAATCTCAAATTAAATTATACCAAGTATATGTTTGAGAATGGTGGAATTAAACATGTCAATCAATTCCACTCTATTCCTACATACAAATTATATTGGTGATGTGTTATATATAATTGTACAATAACACTTTTATTTATTCAAATTGTGGTTTCCATACACGAATCCTTAATAACAAGAATTTTATTTTGATTTGCTTACGATGTTAATCTATTTATCCACATATTTTTCCGTGATAATTTCTACGAATAATTTTTCTTGATAATTTTGTAATAAAACGACTTTTTATCATCATAGAACAACAACCATAATCTAGGTTTTGCATCGAAGAAGATTCACGTGGAATTGAGAATTGTCGTCACGTAGTACTCTATCGTGAAAGTTCCAAGTTTCTATTGAGAAGCAACAATCTTGTTCTATTGTTCAAGTATGTCATGAACCTCTATCTACATTTGGTTGTTTGGACAATCAACGCTATAGTAATGTTATTAGGGGTGTTCATTCGTCAAACCAACTTAACCAACCGAAATTTCGATTAACCGAAAATTCGGTTGGTCGAATTTTGAAATAAACCGAACCGCATTTAATTAGTTCGGTTCGGTCAAAACCAAATTTTTTCGGTTTTCTTGTTGATTTCTGTTAAACCGAAATTTAATGATAATTTTTTTTTTTTAAAACAATTGCAGAATTTCTCTTTATATACATCAAGATCGCGTTGTCTGTCGTCATTAATGGTCTTGATTCTCAATCAATTGCGGACCTAAAAGGGCCAAAACTAATTAACCTAAGTTATTTATGGATTAGCATTTTTTATTCCTACAAAGCAGACTCCATGGATGATGGAAGCAAGCATCCAAAAAAGTAAACCAAGAGTGGGAGTAAGCTAGAAAGAAAAGAGAATTATTGAAGTTGTAACTGATAAAGGGTATGGCTTCACAACTCAAACGCCTCCAGACGCTTTTGAACAATCACACTAAACATGTAGGTTTTTATAAAATTAAGGATTTTTCAAAATACCATGACTTCAGTGAGAAGACGCAGAGATAGAGAGAGGACGGAGGAGATTTGCGGATGAGTGCTCACGGATGAAAATGGAGGACAACTAGAGAAAAATATCGAGGTTGTGAAAAAGAAAATCGGTTTCGGTTCGGTTCGGTTGATCAATCTCAAAACCGAAACCGAACCGAAACCGAAATTTTGAAACTTGACAAAAAAACCGAACCGAATTTTTCGGTTTTTGGCCGAACCGAATTGTCGGTTTCGGTTCGATTCGGTCGGTTAACCGAATCAGAACACCCCTAAATGTTATGTATATTTTACTCCGGCTAGTGACACAAAAATTATTCCTACTCACTTTTAATCACATGATATTTTATTTTTTTTAATAATTATTATAAGGTTAATTGCAATTTGTGTCCTATAGGATTGGGATCATTGCGATTCTATGTTGCTCGGACTCGGACATGGGTGTCGAACACTTGTACATATCCGGGTGTCAGATCTTTTATAGTCTAAAATTTAGGATACGTGGACACGGCTAAAAAGATCCAAAACTTGGACACAAACATGGAGACATGGCCGACAAGTTCAGTTTTTTTCAAATATATATTATAAATCAAATTACACTCTTTAATACGATATTGATAAACAACATATGTTCGTTATAATTTGAACAAAATAACTAAATATGAAAAAGTGATGCAAAATAAAACAATCTTTCATATGTTTTATTGTTTAGTACATAATAATATGAAATTGGAGTGTCCGAATTTTTTTTGGAGGATCTGACATATGTCTAGTGTCCTATCCTGTTGACACGGGTACGACACCTGAAATGAAGAGTCAGAGCATCATAGTTGCGATTTTAGTTCCATTATTTTAATATAGTTCCATAAGATGTTTTCTTACAATTTTGATCCCACTATTAGTTTTCTAACGGTGTTAAAAAGTTAGTTTTGTTAGATTGTGGAATTGGAGAAAAAAATTAGGACTGGGTCTAAAACCGCAATGGACCCTATTCTACGAGACCAAAAGTGCACTTGTTCTCGCATTTTTTCCTTCGAAAATGAAACATTATAATAAAATCCCTAAATCCACTTCTCCACTTTGTTGTCATTTGATTTGTTTACATCAAATTATCATATGGCAAGAAATCTTGACGAATCGATAAGAAAATTCTACGATAAGTATATTTAGTTGAAGTTCCAACTTTGAATGTTTTTTTTTTTAATTTTGATTATTGTGTTGTTTTATTAGTATAATATTGATTTTTATTTTTATTATCTTATAGTACATATAGAACATTTTATGTTTACAATGTGATTTTTAACTTGTTTTTATTTTAAGTTTGCTTGCGGTGTTGTGTTTGTTTTCTCCTTACAGTGACACGTTTTGTGAATTTATGTTATGCTTGATTTTTAGTAGTTTTCTAAAAAGTGTTAAGACACTAGGCAGACGCACCTAAGTGAGGCCTGAGCGAAGTATAGATAGGAGTAGACAAGGTCTAATGATCAGAAGAAAAACGTAGACGGGTTAAAGCTCCTAGATGGGACCGGTAGCCAACTAACTGATAGGTGGAGAATATAATATGGTCACTTACATGGGAATTGCAAAGTGGAAAGAACATGATCAAGAATATGGTCCCTTATGAGGGAATTACATTGTGGCAAGAATATGCTCCCTCTATAGCAAAAAGTGTAGGGTCCCTTTCCAAAAAATTAGTTCTAGAATATGGCCCCCCTATTGTTGGTCCACTTTGAGTTTTGTGTTTCAGTGAGGGATAGATACTAAGGCTGGTATTAAGTATTAACCGTGGTATTGAGTGTGAGGGAAATCACAATAAAGATCATGACTATAAATTAAAAAATGAGAAAGCTAGTAATGACACGGGCTCGCAAGAAGGTAAGCAAATTGTGAAAATCTCTTTGATGATCTAATTTTATTGAGACTATATATAGAGATTTGAAGTGGGCATGCACCACTATACAAAATACATTACATAGTCATGCAAATATTGTGAAAAATAGTTTTTTCCATGTTATTTTAAAATAAAATCAATGATATATCAAATGCCATCAACATTTTCTTGACCAATTGAAAAAACAAAACCAAATATTTTACGCAAAATCTTCGGTCATTTCGAAAAACCCCTCAATCCATGTTTTACTCTATAACATCTATACTACATCAGGTATACGCACACTTAGTATGTTTTACTCAATCAATGATATATCAAATACCATTGACATTTTCTTAAACAACTTTGCAAAATATTCTCTCATATTGAAAAACCTCTCAATCCATGATTTATTTGATAACGTGCATACTACATCAAGTATATGTACACTTCGTGTGTGGAGCTACGTGTACCATTTTATAAAATATAGAACACTTAAATGATATATCCCTTATAGAATGTTTATTCATTTGCTTGAAATATTTACCTTTTTTTAGTATTTCTTCTTTGTAATTGTTTTAGTGGTTTCTTTGAGGGACTTGGCATGAATAAGAGGGTGTTTGGCTAAGATTATTTTTTAGATCTTATAAGATGTTAGATCTTATTTTAAGAATAAGTCGTTGAAGTGTTTGGATAAAATAAGTTGATAGATCTTTTAAGATGTTAGTAATGGTAATTTTGTAATTAAAATAATCAAAATTAAAGGAGATTGTTGAAATAATATCTTACTTGAATTAAAGATTGGACTCCCCACCTTTTTTTAAAACAACTTGTAAGCTCCTAACATCTAATTTTGGGAGTGTATAAGATATTTTTAAAAACGTTCCCGAAACAAATTTAAAGAGCTTATAAGCTCAGCCAAAAGATTTCCGTAATCCGGTGTCTCTTGGTATTTAGACTCCTTGTAACCTTTGCCAATTTGAGTGGTTAATTGTAGTCTTCCTTGTTTTGCGATTTCAACGGAGATTCTAGGAAGGTTCAGCCTTTTCATAATTTTTCTGGCTGTTTTCTATTATTTATTTTCTGGACGGATAACCTTTAACGTCTATTGTTCTCTAGTTGAGTACTATTAAGCTCATATTCTTGAATAGGAAAATATGAGAATGATTCTAAAATGGAACATCTTCTCTTTCTAATGCCTTGGCACTTGCACTTTTTGGTTGCTTAGAAAATACCTTTTGAACTTATTATGCAACGGTTTTCCTCTAAAAAGTTGTAAAACTACACAAATCAGGGGTTAAAGCTTCCCTAGTTTTCATGACCTAGTTGTTATGTTGCAGGTTCCCCCTCTACAAATATAGCCTTATTTTATGAATTCTCAAAACTGAATATAAACATAAATTATGGTAAAAAGAGTTATAAGATTCGACATTTCAGTTTCAAGTCACTCCTATCAATCAAACTAATTCCTATTTTCTTTTCTTGTATTGCTTGTTTTCATTTTGTACATTTGCGAACATTCTTTGTTCTCATGTTATCAAGCATAACATTGTCTGTTGCATGCTTTATTTAATTTTCAATTCTTTAGTAACACTTGGTATGAACTGTGAAATTACTAATCGTTATAGTATGTACTTGTCATCATTCCCGTTTGACCTTTAGTAATTTTGTTTCTAAATACTATAGGAAGGTCACGTCTTACTGATTATATTAGCAATGACCTTATTAGCCGATTCAAGTTCTACTCCAAAGAAGCCCTGGCAACGGTGTTTGCGTTCTAATTTCAAGCATCCAAAGTTGGACGCTGTTCGCAGATTTCCAGCAAACTGTGGTGCCCCACCTCCGACTGATATAATACGCCCCGAGTCAAATGCTGTGGCCAATTCGCCAATAGATTGCCCTGCCATTGCCTGTTGTAATTCTCCATCTAATATTAAGCGCCCAAAGGTGGATGTTGCTAGGAATTCTCCAGAGCACTGTGGTCCCTTTGCCTATGGGATTAATGGAGGAGAAAGTGAATTTCCTGTTGATGGGAAAAAATATGCTGTGGCCATACCAGCTGTGCCATTGAGAAGTGTACCACTAATTAACAGTGAAAATTCAGTCCTATCAGATGCCAAAGACGGTGATGTTGGAAAAATAATGGCTAAAGAGAATGAGAATAAGCTCCGTTCACAAGAAGAGTCGTGGAGGCATGATTCAGAAAAACTGGCAGAAGTTATTGCTGAGGCCAAAAACTACATTAATGGTTTTGATGTTCGGTATTCTTCGTCTAAACAGGTTCTTGCTTCTGAAGACTATCAGCCACCCTCTTTGGAGTATGCTGTCTTGGATAAGCATAATTCCATTGGGGAACCAAAGCCGTTGAAACAAGAAAAAAGAGCGGGAGAGATTAATTTGGCTGAATCTGTTACGCAGCAGAATTTAGATGAAAGCCGGTCGGAGAAAAGGATGAAAGTTGAGTATAGGGTCTCTAAGGTGGTTCAAGAGAAAAAAGCTTCTGGACTGGTAAGCAAGTGTGAAGGCAATGAAGAGGAAGTATGCGTTTTATCACCTGAAGAGTGGCGCACGTTGCCATTATGTGTCAGGCACAAGAGGAATTTAACTAATTGTGATTCTAATGCTACTGCCATGTATTCTGATATAAGTATTAAGACTGACGTTAACGGTAATAATGAGCCTAAATACGATGATGACCGGAAAGACTTAATTAATCTGAGTATTGTGCAACATGAGCAACCTCGGCGTAAGGTGATGGAGGCTCTAAAGCTATTTGATGACCATTATACAGAACTTGTGAAGAAAAGCAAAGCAGAGCCGAGAGGAGAAAGAAAAGGTACAAAATATCCTCATCTTGAAGCAGCGGAGCGTCTCAAGGACGCCGGAATGTATATCTCCATTGAGAAGCATTTTGGCCATATACCGGGCATTGAGATTGGTGATGAGTTCCGATTTAGGACTGAACTTGCACTCGTCGGCCTCCACCGCCAGCTCATTGCTGGTATAGATCATGTGGTTCTTGATGGGAAAAAATACGCAACAAGCATTGTGGATTCAGGTCGTTATGAAAATGAGGCCAAAACGCTCGATGTTTTGATATACTCGGGTCAAGGTTGGATTAAAAAGAATGCAGACAATTCCGTTGATCAGAAACCCGAAAAGGGAAATCTTGCTTTGATGAATAGCATGGAAATGGGATATCCAGTTAGAGTCATCTTTAAAAGAAGTCTCGCGGCATCTAAAGTTTATACGAGTAATGAGCGCAATTTTGTGTACGTGTATGATGGATTGTACACGGTGAATAATTTTTGGCAAGAAAAAGATCGGATTGGTAAACTAGTGTTCAAGTTTGAATTACACCGAATGCCGGGCCAACCGAGACCTCATCAGACCGATGCCAAATCAAGAAAATCGGGAGAGTGTGATGAGGTTTGCATGGTAGATGATTTGTCTCAAGGAAAAGAGAAAATGCCGATACGTGCAATGAACGGTGTGGATGATGCTAGGCCTCCACCGTTCACTTACGTCACTGACATCGTTTATCCACATTGGTATCAACAAATCGATCCCATTGGTTGTAATTGCAAAAATGGTTGCTCGGATTCTCGAAAATGTCCTTGTGTATTAAAGAACGGAGACGAGATCCCATTCAACGAAAATGGAGCCATTATCAAAGCGAAGCCTAAAGGCTGAGTTCACGAGTGTGGCCCTTCGTGTAAATGCCCTCCGACTTGTATGAATAGAGTCACCCAACACGGTCCGAAATACCAATTGGAGATTTTTAAGACCGAATTAAGGGGTTGGGGTGTACGATCGCGAGATTATATTTCGTCCGGAAGTTTCGTATGTGAATACGTCGGAGAATTTTTACAAGAAAATGAAGCCGAGCTAAGAATTGGCGACGATGAGTATCTTTTCGATATTTGTAAAGAAAGATTTGCTATTGATGCTGCAATATGTGGGAATATTGGGAGATTCGTTAACCATAGTTGCTCTCCTAATATGTATGCCCAAGAGGTTCTTTATGACCATGATGACAAGAGAATGCCACACATTATGTTTTTTGCAACCAAGGATATCCCTCCTTTAAAGGAACTTTTTTATGATTATAATTATAAGTTGGGCCAAGTTTGTGATGCCAATGGAAATATTGTGACCAAGGAATGCCATTGTGGTTCTAGCAAATGCTCAGGGAGGATGTACTAGCAATCATTTTCCAGGTTAGTGTTAATCATTCTGCAATTGGGATTTAGGTTCATTATTGTTGGTGTTGGTTTGATTGTTTTGTGGGAAATACATATCATGGGTAAATGTCTTTTGAGGGAGGGATTGGAGAATCTGTTGAGAATGAAAATTGTGATTTTATGTAATGACATGTGTGAATGATCTTACTTTTTTTTTTTTGGGAAAAATTTAGATGTATTTTCATCTTGAATATTGTATGCCTAGTGTTGTCGCTCAGATCTTGATAATATTTTTCGATTTTCTTAACTAATGTTAAAATATCTATTGAATATTAATATATATGTTATATATTGTTAATTTTTTTAATGATTGAGATATTTATTCATGAAGAACGCTACTAGTGTGCATGAAAACTATAGAATAAAATTCAATCAAGATAGTGAAATACCATCCCCTCTTTTCTCTCAAACTCTCTCTTTCTTTTGATTCTCTTTCTTGCCATTCATCATTAATGGGGATTTTTGTTCATATTTGGCATGAAATAATCCCTCTGCATTTTTTTATTAATTTAATAATAAGTGACTTTCCCATATAGATCTAGGTTATTTGTTGTTTTCTTATTTGTGATTTCACCATCTTGGTGTCGTATTTTTTTCTTGTGCAGATGATTGATTTGAGCAAATTTGTGATCCGATAGAGACAACAAATCAGATTGTGGTTTTCAAAGATGTTGCGATCTAAATTATTGGTATTCTAGACACTATAGAATTTTCAAAATTGTAGGCTTTAAGCCAATTTTTGCTATTCATTTAACAGATTTGTTTATGTTTCTATCAATGTATTCTTTAGTTTGAATTAATGAAATTTTTTTTTGTCAAGAAAAAAATCTCACAAATTAGGACCACAATCGAATCGAGCCAAACTGAACTTTTGAGAGTTTGAGCTTGACTCGTTTATTATCGAGTCAAGCTCGAGCTTAATTTATCGAATATATTGATGATTCACGAGTTTTTTCAAGTTTAATCGAGTCTAAATGAGTTTTAGTAATATTAATTATAAATTAAATTATTCTTCAATTTATTACATAAATAAAATTATATATTTTTCTAAAACACATAATATATCTATTGAAATATATAATTATTCAAATAAATAGTTTTATTTAAATATTTCTATATTTATCATAAGTAAACATATAAAAAATAAATACTGTGAGTTTGGTTCATTTGCAGTCGTACCTGACTACCTCATACCATTGATCAACCACAACTCCTTATTTTCTAACTATTTTGGCACTTCATGGATCATGGATTTGAGTTTAGGGATCAATTTACAACATAGTGGTGGCCACGGTTTAAGACTGCGTCAGACTCTGCGTCGGACCCGATGGGTCTATGGTCGGGAACATCCCAATTAGGGGTAGCCAAATGGAATCAAAACCTGGTTTCAAATTAGAACCGGAATCGTGGTCAACGGTTCCAAAACCGGAACCGGAACCATGTAGGCCGATTCCGGTTCCTTGGTCTCAAAAATCGTGGAACCGACGGTTAAAACCACTGGTTTCAAGGTTAAAACTAGCGAGTTTTATATTTTTTTGGTGAAAATATGCTAGAAGAAATAGTAAACGTTTATTATAATGTTTTATATTCGTAACTACATGAGACACATTTTAAACCAAATGTTGTAAGTGAACTACGTGAATTTTGATTCTTCTATATTCTGATAATATAAATAGACAGTTTAATATTATTATTATTATTATTATTATTATTATTATTATTATTATTATTATTATTATTATTATTATTATTATTATTATTATTATTATTATTAATGTTAAGTGCAGAACTTAATTGAATATTAAGGCCAAATCTTTTTTTTTTTTTTTGCTTTCTCCTTTTTTTGTAACTGAAATTGGTAAACTATTTTAAAAAAATCAAAAATTATCAAAAGATAAACAAACGGTTCCGGTTAAAAACTTGAGGAATCGGGTTTCAAACTGGACCGGAACTGTGAGCCAACGATTCTGGTTCCAGTTCCTCCAAAATGAGGAACCGGAATCGGTGGTTCCAGAACTGTGGCCACCCCTAATCCCCACTCTGTCTCAGGTCTGCTTAGGTGTTTTTTTTTATTTTTTGGTTTCATAAATGATTTTTTTAGTTAACTTTATTTTAAAAAAAAGGTTTAACAATATATGTTAACTATCTACTTTTTATTCATTGTTATTATGTATCAATGTAGAATTATATATGTTAATTATTTATTACGTTTTTAAGAAAAAATATTATGTATCTAGACTAGATTGTTAATATGTATCAATATATAATTACAAATATAATTCTTTATTAACTTTCTCGATTATTATATATTGATTATTATGTATCTAGATGGCTCATTTTCCGTACAAATTTCTCATTGAAACATGCAATTATATATGAAAATATTTAAATAATTCGCTATTCACTCATTCTCTGATTATCCATTTATAATTTAACACAAAAACATCACATCAATTATTATCATTACATAAATATATCACAAATATACTATTAGTCTTCTTATTTTTCAAATCATCAATCACATTTAATTACTATTATACTAAAATAACAATCACCTCAATTATCATCATCACATGTTATTCTTATATATAATCACACTCTCAAAAATCATTTTCATTTTCGAAAATAATATTTTTACACTATTATCAGCAAAAATAGAAAAGAAAAAAACGAAAGGTCAAACAATTACTTCCTGACTCGCTCAGAATAAACCACAACAGAGATAGATATACATTATATGTAACCATAACAGTAAATTAAGGAGTAAAGATTTTAATAAGATAAATACAAACTCAAACTATCAACAACCAGGATCTAACAACAGTATGAAACTGATATCAATTTCAGTATCATTTCAGTATCATTTTATGGATCCTTAGCCATAGCACCGAATTGGATCATTGCAACCTTTCTCGGTTGATTGCCTGAAACCAAATCGACCGCCTTTTGCAAGGTACTGCTGGTGATACTCTTCGGCTCGGTAGAATTTCTTTGCAGGCAGTATCTCGGTAACGATCTTCCTGTTCAAAAGCTTTTGTTGCCTGTCCTTGGACTCCAGTGCTGCTTTCTCTTGTTCAGGCGTGTAGAAGTAAATTCCAGATCTGTATTGAGTTCCTACATCATTTCCCTGCATTAACGCACCGAAATTTAGAATGAACCTTTTAAAACAAACATGATAAAATTAAGATAGATGATATTTGCTTTATAAGTACTATTAACTTTTGACCACTTGGACATAACTAGCACAACCCTAATCACAAATCAAAAGTTGCAATTGCAGGTTCGTAATGGAGATTGCTTCGGCAAGCATATGCATATAAGATCCTAAAGAAAGATGTTTAGGAGCTTATAAGCTGCTTTTAGAAAGTATAGAGATCCCAACCTTTTTTCCTTCTTGAAAATACCTTATTTTAAGATCCTTTAATTTTGACGATTTTAATTATAATAACTGTCATTACTAACATCTTAAAAGTTTCATCATCTTATTGTATCCAAACATTTCTAACATCTTATAAGTTCTAAAAACATCTTATAACACGTAGAAGCTTATAAGATAAGCTTAGCCAAACACCGTCTAAATAAATGCTTAGTTGCATCTTAGGAAGAGATTGAAATAGACTTTGGATAAGTATGGAGAGATTTCGGACAAAATGATTATATAGAGATGAGATGTATAAATTCATCAATAATAACGGGGCACCCAACATGTCCATAAATGTGAATATGGCACAACCAACTTGCTATACCTGCTGAATGTTTTTGCTAATGGTTAAGAACAGTGTTTGAAAAAGCAAAAAGCAGGCAGGGTGGTTGAACTAGTTTTAGCAAGGAACCATAGAGATATCCAGTCAGATCAGAAGAAAACTACGTGCTTGCACATCAAGATTCTTACACATGATAGCAAATGATTAGAACAAGACAACTTGAACTACGAAACAACTCTGACTCCATGATGTCTAACCAGAAAACCATCCTGATGAATGTTTCCGAACATTGTGTTTAATGTGTGTGTGGGTGAGTGTCCATATTTTTTAATCTTCAGTAGCTTGATTAACTAAAGAAAAAAAAAGGAACAGAAGTGACATTTTAAACACCTCTACATTCAATGCAAATTCCTCCCATACTTAGATTCAACATGTTTGGCATAATACTCAACAGCTCAATTCTGACTTTGAGTAATCTCATCATATTATTCTTAAAGTAAAGTCCTATTATTATGTCTATAAGTCATAATAAGAAAATATAATATCATGGTTACTAGACGAGTAAGTAATACTACTCTAAAAAATTGAGTTAGACAGTTCGTACAACAAAGTTACTAAGGGAGTGTTTGCAAACTCTAAAAAAAGTGATTATCAGCTTCTATCTGGAAAAACAGTGAGATTCATTTTTTTTATTTATTATTTTAGAGTTTGCAAACACTCTGTCACTCCCTAAATCCATCAAAAACCAAATCAATAAAACCATCAACTTGTTCCACCAAATTTCAACCCATAAACAGCACAACTTAAAAGATTTCACCCTTATACCCACACTTACAATGGCATGCTCATACCGAATAATCCTACAAGGTCCAATAAATCAA
The DNA here is from genome assembly GCA_016081115.2 of Rehmannia glutinosa. Lineage (NCBI taxonomy): Eukaryota > Viridiplantae > Streptophyta > Magnoliopsida > Lamiales > Orobanchaceae > Rehmannia > Rehmannia glutinosa. Next base: position 57,194 of record JABTTQ020001336.1, on the reverse strand, counting down.
AACTCACAGCAAATAAATCAGATATACTCAAACGGATACCTAATTAGGATGGCGTTCAGCAGCTTCAGTTCAATATCAAGTAACCAACTATGATCAAATGATAATGACTCCACCAAAGAACCATAATTAAAACATAACCTTCAATTTAGTAGGATAGTACCAAATGAATGAAACTTCAATATCACATGAAAGGCATTAAATCAACATCTAATGGAAATTAATCCTATTCCCTTTTTATTTTTTATTTTTAAAAATAAATGAATAAAACTTGAGCAACTTTTTCAGAAATTAAAAGCAGAAAAGGGAAAACCCCACCTGGCGATTGAGAGTGGTGGGATCATGTCTCGCCCAGAAAACATCCAGCAGAGTATCGAAGCTGCACTCTTTCGGGTCATACTGTACCCGAACCACCTCCGAATGGTTCGTGGTACCCGAGCAGATATCCTCGTAGGTGGGATTATGCAAATACCCCTGAGTGTACCCGACTTCGGTCTTCGTGACACCTGGCACCCTCTGGTAGGCCAATTCGACTCCCCAGAAACAACCCGCCCCGAATTGGGCGAACTGCTGACCCGGGGCGGGTATATCGTCGTCCGGGCCCTGGGCAATTGACGCGGAAGAGGCGTCCACCGGAGAATCGGTGGCGGAGCGGACACCGAAGCCCAGCTTGTTGAGCCAGCTCATTCTGAGAGTGAAGGGTTTAAAGGTGAGGGTATGGGGGGAATTAGAGGGTTTGAGGAAGGGTTGTTTGGGTATAGAGAAAGGGTGTTTGAAGAGGGAGGAGATGGAAGGTGTGGCAATGGTGGTTGCGGTGCTTTTGAGGAGCATTTTTTAGAGAGAGAGATTACGTGTTGGGGTTAGTTATGTGAGGGTGTGTGGGTCTGTGTGAAAATTGAAACTGAGTATTTTTTGTATTTTCGAAATTTCTGGTTCTTTTCATGGATTTTTATAAGCTAAATGATATATGTCAATGGACCAATGGCGTTTTTGCTATATTATAAAATCAATTTATTTTGTTTTCTCATGGATTCACTAATACAATTATGTTTTTTTTAGCTTATATGAAAGCTCTTGGATATGAATCAAACTTGGCCGAGTTTTTTATTTCTTCCCTTTTCCTTTCTGTTTTTTTTTTTTGAGAAGACCTTTTCCTTTCTATTTAATTATGTTATTCATTCTTTTTTTCATACAAATATCTAAAAGGACAAGCAAATTAGATTCTGATTTCAATACACTTTTATATTTTACTTTGTATTCCATCACTCTAATGGTGACATGTATCCCATGAAATGAAATATCAAATGGCATGAATTTAGTTAAAAACATGATGACATGTATTCCAAAGAATAAAATATCAACAACATAAATTTAATTAAAAACATGCATATTAAGGTTAGAGCTTTTAAAACCGGTCTAGTGATAAGGCCAAGTTGGAACTTGGAATGCAATTTCATGCGCCAAAAACGAATCGGGTCTATTTGGCCGTAAACTCCAGCTAACTTAACTTGTCAAGAGAGCTGAGACCAAGAAAGCTGAAAATCTGTGCTGGAATTGCAGACAGTCATGCCACTTCGTAGTTGACTGCCCTTATCCACGAGTCAACAAATACAGAAACGAGGAGGACAGGAAAGTCTTCAGAGATAAGGGAACCCTAATCCTAATTACTGAATGATACACGTGTAAGAGCCATCTGAAAGGAAGGTTTCGGCCCTAATATAACGTGGTATATTATACACACGGATTTCTAAATCGTTGTCTATTAGCGGACTTTTTTCGATAAAGTGATGACAAAAGTGTCGTCGCAAATACATTGTTAATTTTAAGCAAATCTTTAGCGACAAAAAATATTGTTTTTTGCGCGGGACCTTAAAATTGAATGAAGAATTATTTACGATGAAAAAAATTGTTTCTGGGGAAAACATAATATTCTTTGGTATTTCTAGCGATTTAAATAGTATTTTTTTATGAGTTAAATGGTAATTTTGTATATTTAATATATGGGAAATGGGCCAGCATATGCCCGACCCGGCCATTAAACACCTCTAATTAAGGTACGTACGTGGACTTTGCCCACACCGGTCAATTACTTCTCAGGTAGCATAATAAGTTAATAACTCTCACTTATTCGAACTAATTCTCCATCACAATATATTTTACTTGAGCCCAATTAGAAAGCCCAACCACTCAATTATGCGCTGAAGCTATCATCTGGTAGGTGCTACGTGTCAACGTCTGTGATGCAAAAGCATATCCCAACTGAAGTTTCATGTTTATTCTTTTGCAAGTTTCATGCCTTTATACGAGCCTAGGATTACTATTGGGAGCATTCTAGAAATTAAGGATATTATTGTCTTCCTGTATTTTACTTGTAAACCTAGTTATTTATTTCTCATTTTTTCGTCATATGCAATACACTAATTTTGGTCCTTAACAAGTTTGTTTTCATCATCTCTTTTATAAAGTGCAATTTCAAAAATTCGAACTAACAAAATCCACAAAAATCTCCAAAATTTTCTCTTTCCCCACACCACTTATCATAAGATGATAGAACTAATAATACAGCATAAACATAGGGTGCACACAACCATAAAAAATACATATCAAGTTCACATAACGTGGAACAAGATAGCCAACGACCCGAAAAACGCCAGGACCATAATATCCATTCTGATCATGTTGTGAAAAGCCGAACTCGAAGGATTATTGGACTTGGAAGATCCTGGAGGAAGATTGCCCCCTGGCTGCGCCACAGGTGCCCCAATTGGCGACGAAACCCGATCTCCGAGCACGTTGGCATGAAGTTTCATCCCGCCGAGACAATGCAACCTGTTACCACAAATAAAGTACCTGTCCCCTGGCTCCGTCAGGGCAAACGATGTGTTCCCATTACTACTCGTTTGTAGTACGTTGGTCGTGTTGCACCCCTCGTAGTTTTTCTTAGTCACCTCGCTAACTGAATGGTATTGCGAATATTGGAACACTGCAATAAAAAACAAAAGAAAAGAAAGCTAAACCGCGCATTCGATCATTTTGTTATAACATTAGCTTAACCTGTTAGAGAAGTGAGATAAGAAAACGTTATATGATGTTCGATATTGACTTACATAAGGTATCTCCAACGGCAAATGTCTTGTCCCTTGCCCAAGAATCGATGTCAGTGCTGATGTCCCAGCCGGAGTTGTCGCCCACGGTGTAGACAGTTGCTGAACATGTTATGGCATAGAGTAAGAGTAAAATTGTGGGTATTAGAAGCAGCTTTGCCATTTTTGAAGATGGCAGGAAAGATTGGGGCTGGTGGTGTTTATATAGGATTTTAAAGTTGGTGGATTTTCTCTGCTTTCTTTTGATTTGTTTGCGGAGATATTGCCCCTGATTAGATTACCTAACATCTTGAAAGATCAGGTTACAGTTTAGAAAATGAGTAATGGTGCTTTATTGTTGTGAGGGTTGGGTATTTGGATTTTCTAGAGGACCTTTTAGGAAGTGAAATTTGCTGACAATGGGAGTGTTTACAAAAATTTCTGCTTTTTGAAGGAGTGATTTATCATAGCATAAGGAAAAAGTAGTTGAGAATCAGAAATTAGATTAGTGTGCAAATAGAATCAGAAGTTGAGAGCGTTAGTGAGTAAAGGTCAAACCAGAAGCAGAATCAGAAATCTAAGATACCTATCACCCTACTTTTAGATTCTGATTAAATAAAACATAAGTTAAAAAGTGATTTTTTTAAGTTAAAAACTAAGAAACATTTTTTTTGAGTGATTGCAAACACTCCCAATATATTCTGCGGAATCTACCCAATGATAAATATTCAGAGCAAGAAAGTCTGAAAATATGCTGCCTTGTTAGGATGGCCCAAGGTGAGTTTGTTGGCAAGTTGGCAAGGAGTTGAACGCCTCTCACAACAAACATTTCCTTTTTGACCTGATTCAATCACAAGATGTCTCTGTCAACAGTGACCGAATTTTTCCATGCATTATGATTTATGACAACATGATATTTTTGGAATTTGAACATTTTATTTCTTGAAGTTGAAATTTTAAAAAACCTTCACACGAGTATTTTTGGATTTGAACATATTTTTTTTACGCTAAGTTGGACTAAAACTACCAGCCCCAATGCATCAAATCTAAATCAAATGAAGGACATACAGGTCCCTATCTGCATTTATGGGAAAATCATATCAACGAACTCAGGTACCTGTGAGAAAATAAATTATAAACATAAACTAGTATACCGGCACACACGTCATGATGGAGGCATGCATGTTTTGAGATCAAAATGTATGAAAACTTGGGCAAAATTGCAAGAAAAATTGCCATCATCAATCATTAGAAACATGATAAAATAATCAGTTCAATGACTTCACACGTTAAATTCAAACCCTACTAGTCAATTTCGCAACAAGAGAAGAAATTAGGAAGTATAGTTCCATAGTCACATCATAATACAACAGACTCTGAAGGGGCTATATGGCCAAGTCTAACTCAAACAACCATGGCCAATTTGAGCACTCGAAAATGATCACCAAATGAGAAGAACTCTTAAAGCAGAGATAACAATGTCTTCATGTAGGGCCACAAATCTTCATATGGGTTTGATCTTAAAGTGAAGTGAGATTAGAGAGAAGACAAAACATTTTAGATCCTGCACCAATAAAATAATACAAGTAAACATCATTTATTAATTCTGAAATCTAGTGAGATAAGTAAAACCGTAAATCCTGGAATCTGAAACACCGGCACAGGAAAAAAAATAAAAACACGTTTATTTTTATAAGAATTGACTAGTCTATAGCAGAAGAGAAGTTTTTCGTTGGGGTTGTTATATTGTTACCTCAGGAAATAATATAATGGTAAATGGGCAAACACATTACAAGATATACTTGAAATACAACAAAGGCGATGAAATGCAATGCATAACTGTTCTTAATTAACTGACTACAAAGTGAAGTGCACAGAAAAACTTAATCCAATATTTTTCTTAAAAAATTCATAGTCTCACATGGCAATGAATCTCCTAACCATACTGAAGCGATGAAGCATGGAATATTGGTCAACTTGAGAGTCTATGATCATCCCCTTCTGCTTACATCAACTTTATACTGGTAACTGATGAAAATATATTTGGGTTCCAATAATTACTGCAGAGTACTACTATAGAGAGGTCAAAATTATATATAATAATTTATTTATGGGGAAGGGGTGGCTTTGAAGAATACCCAGGACTTCCCTTATTGTATAACCTATGAATCTAGGATGAATGTTTCTATTCCACCGGGAAGCAGAGTTACCAATTATTTGTTTGTCTCCATCAGCTGTTAGGAAACCAATTCTGATAAACTGTGTAAGTTTTCCCATATCAGACCATGCCTGAGATTAAGGTCTCACTTTCCAAGCGCAAACTAAAATCCAATTTCATTCATTGCTAAATATTGGGAGAATATGCAATATTGAACCGCTGGATGCCAGATAGAACCCAACATGTGAGCCACAAAAAAAAAAAAAAAAAACAGAAGTAAATTGTCTGAACAACTTTCTCAATCATAGTGTTGTCTATCAAATTATCAAGTTGAAAGAAATTACAAAAGACCCAAAAATCCCATGGTCCACTTTATCTTCATATGCCTTGCCAGTTAGAGGCATATGATTGGTTTATGGCAGATGCTTATGCAAAAGTAGCCAAATAGCAAAAGCCCCAACTAATTTCTTCCTTATATATTGTTATCTTGGCTTTATAGTTAACAAAAAATCAATCCCCAAATTACGCTCCGCCCAATTTTAATTCAAAAACAATTTCACTTTCTTCTCATTATATTTCGGATATAAATTACAAAAGCCTCTCATTTTACATGCTTCCAAAAGCATAAGCTTTTAGTAGTCCTACCAGACGCGATAGTTCTAAAAAGCATCATCATCTTAGCAGAAAAGTTCACTAGAGTACTTATCAAAAAAAAATCCAAATGATAAGAGACCGTCCAGGTTTTCGAGCAAAACTTCCTAAGAACTAACATGACATTGCATGGTCACCTTTTTCTCAAAAAGAATAGGAAAAGAACCTAAGAATTCAATCATTCATGCTACTTGCTATTTGTATCTTAAAGACTTCAGAAAATTAATGTTGGAAAATAAATTTACAAACATTTTTTTACTCTAGAAAGCCACCGCAGCAAAGAAATAAATGCCTGACATGAATTAGACAAGCAAACAACTTATGAACATCTCATTCATTTCGTGCTTGTCCAGGAATACAAGTTACTGTGTATCATATAAAACTATTAGTCCTTCATTTTATATACTTCCTCCAATTGAAGCCACCATGCTAAATGTAAGAAGTTAATGATTTTTAAAAGTACCCATATATCTTCCTGAACAGCATTCTCAAGCAAGTTAAGGCTCAAATAACAGTAGATTGTTTGCATGAATGAACACATGTATATATCCACATTCCCACAAGTTTCTATTTAACCTTTTTCCTTGGAGAGTAAATCAATTTTGCCCACCTCAATACACCACTCAATTCATACAAGTCGGAACAAGTGTAATTTTTATGCATCATCTCAGAAAACCACACCAATACATTCCTGAAGAGCAAAAACATGGAACTCAACATCCATCTCACTCCCGACCACGACATAACTCCTACAGAATGCACCATAATTCACGTTGTAATGAAAATAAAACATAGAAAATGCACGAAAAATTATACCTGAACCAGATAATAAAAAATTCGTAAACCCTCAGGATCTTTACTAGTCTGAACGTCCATAAGAGAACCAATCTTCGAAGTCGTGAACGAAATATGCTCATTTCCCATGACAATCTCCAACTCCTGCCTCCCCACACGGTCCGGCTCCGGCCAATTGTTATCATCTTCCTTCATTATCTGCAACAAAAACACCTAATAAATGCCCCCATTCAAAACCCTAACAACTAGAAAAATTGGGAAAATCAAAATCTGCGGTTGCCTCGGAATCGGAGACGATGCGGCGGCACTCCTTGAGGACGGCAGGGGTGAGGAACACCTCTTTGCGAATCATAGTGTCGTTCTTGTAGTTGGAGTTGTTGGCGTATCGGAGCTTCCCGTCGGGTCGGAACTCGAACTCCAAGAATTCGTGCCCGAATTTTCCCTTGTGCCCTACGTAGTACCGTAGGTAGAACTCGCCATTGTCCTCTCCATCAGCCATTGTTGGTGTTTCAAGGTTTCGACTTTTCTGCTGTGTGCTGGAAAAGAACGTAGAGGAGGCTTCAGGAGTAAAAATTTACTACCGCTAGGCGCTATGCCTATGTAAACAATTTATTTTCCCTCTTTTGTGGATGGGCTCTTCTTCAATGTGGGCTTGGGTCGTAAGTTACTCTAGTCCAAATCCATCAGTTGTACCAGCCCAATTAACTTTGCTGTCTTATTTTATTTTCCACCAATCTTTTTCGTTTTTCAGACTTGTCCAAGAGAATTAGTCCATTCTCACGTTTTTAATTGCAATTTTGCTTGAAATGAAAAAGGGAAAATTGCCTTACTTCAATTTAAAAATGGTATAACATGTTATTAGTTTATTAATATCTGATCTTTTTATCACCTTCTTTAATTGTGAATTGTAGAATTCACCATGCGTAAACTATGAGGATTTGGATTCATTTTAATTTAATTCAGTTGTTAAATGTCGACATTTTACGAAGATTTTTTTTAATAAGTGGGAGTACTGGTTGGAGGGGATGAGATAAATTTCAAATAAACTGAAAGATACGGGATTCGAACCCTGGTAAAAACACCCTTATAAAGGGTTAGTGATACCACTTGAGCTACAAGCTAGTGGTAAAATTAACAAATTTGCACCAGACCGCTAGACCACTGATGCTTGTTATCTGAAGTTCGAGAATTTTGAGATTATGATTGAACGTGATGAAAATGCAATAATAATAGTTGATATGATCATTTTGCTAGTAAAATAGTTATATGGTCTTCTTTTTTTTTTACGAAGATAATTTTTCCTAATATGTTTTTTTATCTTTCTAAAACTCCTATGTTTTTGAACATGTGATGTGACTTAAATTAATTTAGAGCATATGGGAGCCAAAAAGAATTAATTACTAAAAAAGAAAGGGTGTGTTTTTGTAAAGTCTTTTTTAAGTGATTCTCTAGTCATTTTTCAGCTTCTTGTGTGTTTTTTTTAACTATTATAAATAAGGCAATTAAATAATAGATGTTATATCAAATGTATATGCAAATAACATCTGAAAAAACTGGACATGATCTCATGTTCCAAAAGAATGTTTCATCTTCTATTCCACTGCATAGATGATTAATGCGTGTATAAATATTATCATATTAATTTTGAAGCAGAAATTATGGTTTAATTGAAGGTTTTTAATATGATAGTTTTTATACAGATATCAACCGCCAATGCGATGAAATAGGAAATGAAATAGTGTGATAATAGTTTTTATACATACGTCAATTATTAGTGCATTGAAATGCCCTTTTAGAAGTGCGTTGAAACACCCTTTTAAAACAGAAGATCTCATCCGCTAAAAGACCACCAACACCCTATTTGCCCTTTCGTCCACAATCTACCAATTGTACATGTAATGCATGCAATTTGTTTAAAATATCTCCTTTTTCCATTTAAGTTTGATGGGCCCCACTATTGGTGCACCCATGAAGCCCATCCAAATGTTAGACAAAAAGCCAATTTATCAGGTCACCTTAATAACATGAAATTGGATCTGCATTGAATGTCATCCGTCATCCTTTTGGAATGTTGCAACATATTGTAAAATGATCCCATCACACACTTTGGAGACCTAGCAAAACTATAACCGGCAGCAGCCTTTGTCACTTACATCCTCAAAAAAAAGTGAAGTTTGTGCTTTTCTGTATATGAACCTGGACCCCCATTAGGCCTGTATCCAGATAAGTTTTATTACCAAATACGTACCAATTAACACAACCAATATAATATAGTATCACATAATACCAGATTATTACGTGCTGCAGTTTTCAAGGCCCATGGATTTACTCCATAAATGAAGTATACGGAAGGTCAAAATAAAACGCTCAACTGCACACACTTATTGTCTATTGTATTTTTAGCTGAATACCAACATACTCAGTGGCGGACTCAGGATTCCGTCTTTGGGGGGGCGAAAAACGGTCCGAATTCATATATTTAAACTATGAGGAAAAAAAATTTGGAGGGCAATTGTAAAACACAACTATTTGAAGTTTTTTATCAAAACTTTGGGGGGGCAATTGTGAAAAATTCTTTTATTTTAGCAATAAAAAAATAATTTTAAAAACTTTTTGGGGGGAAAAAATAATTTTGAAATTTTTTGTAACGCCACTGCACACACTACACCGGGTTGAAGTTTCATGCATGTATGATGTTCAACTTTTCTATTTCATTTTGTATTTCATTGTTCAGATGAATGACACGTGTCAATACGATAAATTATATTATTAATAATTAAATGTACATATTCATCTAAGGAACATTTGCATTCATCTAGAAAAGCAAAATATAAATATCACACTGGTGGAGACATAACGACTGGGTATCCAAACGGGCTTTTTTTGTAACGATCGGAGCTATCTCAAATGAGCTTTTTCCTTGGCTCTCCCTTTGAGCTTTCTATCCGCGTTGCACTCATGGATTTCCCACCCTTGAAAGTGGGTTTCATGATTTCTCTGGCATGACATGAAACCCACTTCCAGGGGTGAGAAGTCCATGAGTACGACGCGGATAGCATACTAAGTCCCGATGACCCAAGCCTATACCTGACCCATTGTTAAGAAATTTAAAAAAAAAATTGAGTGATAGCTTATATGTTTTTCTCTTTTTAGTTCCATCTCGTTCACCCCACTTTTTTCGTGTGTTGACTCAACCCTCTTTCATGTGCTAGTTCGACCATCGATTATACAACGACAATGGAATAGAAGAATTGAAGTCCACTAACACACCAATTCGGATCTCCTATTTCTTATAGTGTTTAATATGGTGTTGTAAAACACATGAATGCCACGTGTACTAATGACATTTTTATACATGTGTCATTCGTCTAGATATATTGAAACACAAGGTGAAATACGATTTGGAATGAAAGATCACAAATCCTAAAACACACTTTATATGTGTATATACATAGGGTGTATGCATGGAGTCAAATATATGCTTAAATTCAATGCATCTTCGAGCAAAAACGATGATGGTAGCATAAGCCGACATTTATATCAGCTTGAGGTTACTCAGATTATGGTGTTCTTTTTGTCACTAGAGTCCCTGATGCAGACAATTACATTAACTATAGGATCAAGTGCATGCATTTATTAACCTTCCCACATGATAAGTATAAATAGATGCCTTTTCTTGTTCGGTATTAATACCTTTCCATTCCAGTTTAATTCAGGGGCAAGTGATGGGGGGAAATGATGAGAGTTGTAGCTCTTTTCCAATTGGACAAACAGCACAAGAAAGGGGTTTTTCTCATGTCCCTGAATGTTACAAAGTGCAACTTTCAGACAGGGCTGGCTTGGACACAGAGCTGGCAGATGTTCCCCTCATCAACTTGGATGGAATTTGTGATCCGGCCCGAAGACCGATCATCGTAGAGGAGATCGGGAATGCTTGTCGTTGTAATGGCTTCTTTCAAGTAAGTAACACCGCTTTCGTAGAAATTATGACGGTGCATGGGTTATAGACAACTTGCGCCGTCTGCGCATTATTGTTGTACGGATATAATCTTCTATTCCAAAATGGTGTTTCATCTTTTATTTCACTAAACTGCCACGTGTTCTCTTAACTTAATATGCATTTATCACTTGACTGATAAAAAAATCGAAATTTATGCTTGAAAATTAATATGAATTTTCGTACACTTGACAAATATCCACATATTGAAATAAAATATGGAATACTATTTTGGAATACAGAATCCCTATATGATGTGTCATATTCTTTATATGGTAAGACTTTATTTATAGAGTTGGCGTGCAATTGGTTTAGGGAAACATGTCTCGCAGTGGAACTCGACAAGTCGAACCCATTAATTAGACTTATTTTATTTATAATTTTATTTGTTTATAAAAAGTATTTTTTTTCTTCTTCTAAAAATAGTATCACATAAATTCATTTCTCATATCAATTTCGTCGTAAATTAATAAAATGTTGATAATAGGTTGTAAATCACGGTATATCCCAGCCAATACTCGATGGAGCTCTATCCACTGCCTCGGATTTCTTCAATCTGCCAATTCAGGATAAAACTAAATTCATGTCAAATGATGTCCACAATCCAGTCAGGTATGGTACAAGCTTGAAAGACGGTGTAGACAAGGTCCAGTTTTGGAGGATCTTTCTCAAACAATACGCACATCCCTTGCAGGATTGGATAGGATTATGGCCTCATACTCCACCCGATTATAGGTACGTACTCAATTAAACTAATGTGTCATGCTCATCACATTTCACAAATGAACCAGTATATCCTTTTTTTTTTTTTTGAGTAAAATCCTGGAACAGGGGGAGGTGGCCTGGAATCAAACTCAAACACATGTCTGAATTTTACAAAAATGTTACCACTAGGCTACCAAGCGATTCCCAATGAACTAGTATATGTGTGTTAAATTTTAGAGAGAGAAAAAAAAAGACATTTTATTAATATTTGAAAATATCAACTCAACTTACTTTGCTGGATTACAGGGCATGTGTATTTATCCAGTAAAAGTGCTGAGACTCCTCTTAACAACTTTCTAACTGCTACTAACTAAAGTTGTTAACTTAACTAATCAAAATACCAAGCTTAACAATCAAGCTAACTGAATCTAATCTGTTACATTCAATAGTGTGTATATAATAAGTGGTTGTATTTACTTTGCAAATCAGCTTTTGGGTAAACTTGCAGTTCTAGGAACATTTAGGTGAATAACCTTAAAGTTCCATTAACCTAATTAGCACATAAATGACATTTTATTTGCAAAAAGTTGTGTGTTATTAAGTGTTTTGCAAAAACTTTTGCTTTTAGTGGACGTGATTTACTGCAACAGCAACAAAAATTAGTTGAGAATCAAAAGCTTTCAGTGTTTGCAAATAGAAGCTAAAGCATAAAAGTTGAATAAACTATTGGGAATGTTTGATGAATAAGTTGTAAAATCAGATATTTCAAGCACCCTATCCCTCTACTGTTAGATTCTGATTAAGTTATGCAGAATCATAAGTAGAAGTTGACGTTTGAATACACTTATTTTTGTTTAGCCAAAACAAGACAAACACTTTTTCTAACTGTTTGCAAACACTCCCTAGAGTACTACTCACAAACATCAGATCAGCTTCACATATTCCAAATCTGTTAACTTTAATGGCATCACCTAATGTTCAATGACAGGCAGAAAATGGGAGAATATGCCGTGGCGGTACAAAAACTAGCCGTGAAAATCATGGAGGCCATAACAGAGAGCCTCGGATTAGGCCCAACATATTTAACCAGCAAACTGGATGATGGGATGCAAGTCTTGGCTGTAAACTGCTACCCACCCTGCCCACAACCAGAGCTCTCACTCGGCCTACCGCCCCATTCCGATTACAGTTGCCTAACAATAGTCCTCCAGGACTCACCCGGCCTCCAAATCCTCGATTTTGAGGACAAAACCTGGAAAGCCGTTCCGGCAATGCAAGGAGTCCTCCAAGTCCATGTTGGGGATCACCTGGAAGTACTGAGCAACGGGAAGTACGAAAGTGTCGTTCACAAGGTCACGCTTAATAGCGAGAAAACGAGGTTTTCGATCGTTAGTCTTCATAGTTTGGGGATGGATGTGAAAATGGAGGCCGCTAAGGAGCTGGTGGACGAAGATCATCCTAATGGGTACAGAGAGAGCAGTTTCAGGGATTTTTTGAACTTCATTTCGAAGAACGATATTGGAGAAGGGAGTAGTTTTCTCAACACACTCAAGATTTAGGAATGATGAGTGTGTGAGTTAGAATGACTAGATTTTGGTCAGCCTGGTTTTGCTGGCTCGGCCCGATATAATTCACGTAATATAATTCACGTCCCCTGCTCAGTATCAGCGAGCAAACGCCGTAGGAATCTCTCGGTAGAATTGTGGTTTTTATGAATTTGTATTACTGTCTTTCTTGTGTGTTTTTAGTTTTTTCTCTTGTCTTCAAGAGTATATCAGCTCCTCTCTCTGCTGAAGTCTAGTTATGCTTTTAGGGTCTTGTTTTAGTTGTTTTAGTTTCTTTCTGTATCTGTTTCTGAAAATATGAGAATTGGTTGCTTCAGTTTTCCTCGAATTTGATTAAATATTGTTAGCAAATATGGGTCACAGTGTAAATCACATTTTTGCACATATAAGGTGGATTGAGTATACCTATTTGCAGCGGAACTGTCGATCCACATAGCCATAATTAAGCTCATCTACAAGCCTCATTTTGACCCATGATGAAGCCATCTACAAGTCTCCTTTTGATTGAACCGCGAATAATGAACGAACATCATGCATCGATTGAACCACGAGCAAGATTACGAACCGTCTTTCTCGTTGATGTAAATAACTACTAAAGTTACTTACTTGGTTGTGCACACCTTAAACCCTTGGAGAATTTTGGTGATTCTCCAAGAAAGAATGTAGAGAGAAATTATAGGATAGAGGTTTGATATCATAGAAGAAGTATAATAATCTCTATTTTTGATATCTCTCAATCCCTATTATGGATGAAATATCTAATAAAATGTGATCAAAGAATGAAAACATGGTGTTTTTTTTTGTTTTTGGAGCATTATGACAAACAGGCTGCATGCGACCTGTAAATTCAGCCAAAGAATTTTATCACAGGCACAATTTTTTTTTTGCTGTTAATCCAAAATTAAAGGGAAAAAAAGAAAAAAAAAAAGATGATAATATAACCTACACAAGAAACAAGTGTTAGCCCCAGAATTTCAACATGTATAAGAGTAATTAAAAATTAAAAAATCTTATAGTACATAAAACACATATTAGACCATGTTTTTATTTTTTTTATCAGAACTTATTGTTGCAAAAAGTACCATAGGTATACAAAGATTCTACACAGTTTCACCATCCTACCAATGATGCTTGGTTAACCAAACAAGCCATCATATTAAACAAACAATAGGATATTGAAACTATAACTAAATTCCTTGAGATGTTTAGCCTTACTTAATCCACATCCATAATCTCTGTTTTATGGCTTCAGATACCTCATGTGTTGTTTTATCCTTTCTTTAAAGACTTTGGAGTTCCTGGTCTGTCATATATTCCATGCAACTCAAGAGAATGTCAAGAGAACGTGGTCAACTGTCTCAATAGAATCTCTTCACAAAATGGGCTAAGAGGCTCTCCATAAAGCAAACTCACAAAAATCTGCCCACTTACCTTAAATCTCAAAACTGTTAATTCCTAGGATTTTTTCCCCATTCAGATGAGAACTATGGCAAGAAATTAAATTCAAGTCTTTTTTTTTCCCATTCAATAAGGATTTTAGCTCACCGGGCATTTAAATCTAAGAATATTTCCAGGAATTCAAATTCAATAACTTTCACTGGATGTCATCAAACGACCCCTGTCTTTTACTCTGCTTCTACTCAGATCCACCTTATTTGGGCAAGAAGAACCCAACAAAATTATAATCAATTTTATTTTCTTTTGAGAAATTATTTAAACTCACTGGGCATTGCAATCCACAATAATGAACCTCCGCAATTGAAGTTGCCACACTTGAACAAAAAAATCTGCATAAAAAAAGTGTACGAATTTTAACCATAGGAGCTCGATAGTTCAAACCTAAAGAAACAAGAAAAAGAAAAAGAAATAACTGACCGTACGGATCAACACTGAATTCAAGTAGACCCGTGAACATATTTCATCAATTTCCAAAGGTTCTTACGGATTTAAGAGAATTTGTGTCTCTTACAATTTTCGCGGGCGCCATTGTTTTCCACTCCAGCAACCGAGCTCGAACAATATTCACGTAAGTGGATCCTCGAAGGACTCAGAAAATCCTAAACCCACAATAAAAAAACAAACACCAATTTAAATAAATATTTATTCTTATTCTAAGTACTTTTTGTAAGTAATTTTTTTTAACATTTTTTATACATGTGAAATTGAACATAATATAATAATAAACAATAGATTATAATTTGGAATATAATTTATTAGGAAATAATTAGAAACATATTTTATTAATTTACTGTTACTAATAGAAAAGGAAGAGTGATCCTTAAAAAATAAGAAATAATAGAGAAAACAAAAAAACAACAATTTAAATAAACAAAAATATCCAAAAAAAATTGAAAAAAGAAAAAAAACAAAAAAAAAACAATAGCAATGTGAACAGTTCGCGCTACATGTAGTGGGTATTGTTCACAAATGATAAAATAATGTGAAATTTGGTTATGACTTATGCGTCTATAAGAGCATTTAGAAGAAAAGGCGTCTAGATAAGTAAATGTTACCCAAGTTAAGTTGGTACAATCCAATTCCCTTGCGATTATGACATGTGTCTCGTTTTGATTTTCTTTTATTAAAAAAAAATTCATATGCATATTTCATAATGGGATACTTGATAAAATCACAAGCGAGTTCGGTTGTACCCACTTGGGTAGCATCTCATTACCCCGGAGCGTCTGATTATTTTTTTTATTTAATTGGCTATGCGCGGGTTAGAATGTTTGGCTAGGTGACGATTACATTTTTGCGATTTATGAAGGGTATTTTAGTCTAATAAAAAATTTATAGAAACATTCACACTTTTAAAGGATGTATAGGTATAGATATTGAAAAGTGATACTTTTGTTAATAACAATTGATGCTTAAACAAGGTTGTATATAACTTTGTATGTAATAACATAAGTTTTGTTACTTTGAAAACATATGATTTTCAGAGTATAAAGTGATATTTTTTAAATAAAAAATGATACGTTTTCGAGTTTAAAGTGATACTAAAGTGATACTTGGAGAAAAAAACTAATACTTTTTAATTAGGGTGTGATAATAGGTGTAATACATTTTTAATAGAAAATAATATTTTTCACGGGGAAACTAATATTTTTCAACTCAAAAAAAATATTAAATAAATTAATTCTAAGCAATCTTCTGTCTTCATGATAAGTAATACTTTTCTATTAAAAAGAAATACATTTATATTATCAGTATAATACGTTTGGCTGGAAATACCAGTACCGACTATCCAGAGCCGTGCCTTCATTGAGGCAACTGAGTCAATTGACTCAGGCCCAAAAAAATAATAAAATTTTAGGGGCCCAATTTTTTTTTATATATTTTGTATATGCATATATAATAAATAAGACATTAAAAAGAAACTTCCAAATGTTAAAAATCCAAATATTAAATTATTTTATGGGCCCAAAATTATTATTATGTTTTTACTAATTTAAATGACAAAATTTTTTAGAAAAGTATTTTGTAGTGTTGATTGACAATTGACTGAGAATTTGAATCTCTAATTTATTGCATATTTTGATATTTATCTACGTATATCTTTATTTTATACTTTTTGGTCTTGTTGATAAATGATATATGAATTGCTGGTTAGTTCTTTAATTTCTATTTTCTTTTTTAGTATCATCATGCCTTCCCAATACATGTATGAATACTAAAAGAGAAAAAATATAGTAAGGACAGGAAAATTAACCCAAATTCAAATAGGTGATATCAATAAATACTTTACTTCCAAAAAAAAGCAGTCGTAGAGAGTTTAAATGCAAATAAAAATTGATGGATATAGAACAGGGACAACAATTGCCATATTATTATAACCAATTTTGTACATTATAGAAAGTTCATTTTTTTAGTTTTATGTTATTTTTGAACTCATTGACAATGACCTATTTTAAAGTTAGATTACGGCCAAAAATTTGCTAGGCACGACCTTGCATATACCCTCCATCAAAATTCAACCATACGTAATACAATAATAATGCATTTAAAGTCGTCAAATACAGGTTAAAAAGAATGTATAATTTTCCATAGGCACGATTTAGATTTATAAAGGAGAATATAAACTAGTCCAAATTCAATATTTTTAAACCTGGATAGACATGGAATCGGATTCAAGCTGAATTATTGGATCACTGATTTAACTGTTAAACCATTTTTAGAAAAATGAATTAGCCTCATATACATGGGCATAGCCAGGATTTTCGGTCAGTGCGGTCAATTTTCTTTCCTTTTTGGTGGGACGATTGTCGGGCCGAAATTTTAAAAACATAGAAAAAAAAGGCAAATCAAAAAGTTGTACCTTGGAAAAATTCTTTGCGGGTTTCTCCAATTTTGGCTTCTCTAAAATGAACTTCTTGGAGAAATGAAATATTCAAAAGTCCATTCTAAATTAACCACCAAATAACAATTATTATTATATAGGAAATAGATTTTTACATCCAAAAGTTCATTTGGAAAGTACTCCAAAAAAACCTATTAATTATCAAGTTTGGAACATATATTTATCTTAAAAACAAAAAGAGACAATCATTCATCCACTCATATACCTTAATTAGGCCAGATAATTCTTAAATTTTTGGGCCGATATAGTAGGTTTAATTGGCCCTTTAAATTTTAATTCATTTTTTTTCTAAAATTTTCAGTGCGGTCCAATTTAAATTTAACACGGTCATTTTGGGATCGAGTGCGGTCCGCCGACCCCACTCGTCTAAGGTGGCTACGCCCGCATATACATTTTCGGAGAAGAAATGTGTTTGGAAGAAATGGGAGAAATGGTTTTGGAAGAAATGGTTTTTGGGTTGGTAGAATTTTCGAGAATACAGATGAGGCTGGGGATGCAAACCCTAACACAAAAATGACACCCTATCTCTATTATGGACCGTTGATTTAGGGGTTACGTGTCAAAATCTTGGTTCATCACATTACACGTCTCCTATGGCGGTAAGGATAAGAACCTTCTGGTTCTTATCTTAATGGGCCTCTTTTTTTTTTTTTTTTTTTTTTTGTTTGAGAAAAGTTTAATGGGCCTCAAATTGTGGTTGTAAGATTAATTTGTTAATAGCTTAATTGGGCTTTGTTTTTGTAAGATTTTTTTATAAATGGTGACTTTGTATTATTTCATATATTATATTATATAAATTACATCTTAATTGTATTATTAGGTAATTATATTATTTAATTACTAAAACTCGATTGTTTAATAAATTCTATTCGATAATTTATATATATTATTTTGGCACATTTAATTAATTCTATTTTTTTAAAAAAAAAATTTAATGTAATTCCACACAAATATATATATATATATATATGTTAAGTATTATTAGAATTTTACAAGATAAGATTATTATATAATAAATTTAATTTATATATATATATATTTGTAATGATATAATAACAAAAATATTTTTAAAGTTTTATACATTTTTTTAATGTTTAATTAATATTCAATATCTACAAACTATTGTAATGACTGTTTTTATAATAATTTTTAAAAAAATAATTTAGTATAAGTTCTTGAATACAACAACTATATTTCATACGGAATTTTTGTTTTCTTATTTTTACGTTTTATATTTTATTTTGTTAATAAAAAAACTGAAGGAACAATTTAAATTACCAATACACAATTAATTTGCTTAATATCTATCACTTTATATTCGATTAATATTAATGATTATTAAAAAAAATGGTTTTGCTTTTCCTAATTTTTATTCTTTTTTTTACATCTTATAATATATTCAAATTTAGAAAACATTTTTTAAGACTACCTACGAGTGTTGTTTCAGGTATATCATTGAGCGGAAATATTGGTACGATATCAAGATTACAACTTAGTGACATTACAAATAGTAATAGCATTGCAAAACCGTCGTCAAGAATTATTTCTAATGTTTCATCGAGCAATACAACTTACCTTTTCCCAAGCTCCTTGTGTAGTGGCTTAACAAAAGGTAAATTTAGTTTTATTTTAGTCATATTTAGTTAATTACATTATTGCATTTAAATCATAATTTGTGTAATTTTTTTTTTTTGTTTTTACAGAAAATATGACACTACCCCTGAATAGAGTTCGGAAGCTACCTAAAAGAATTCATTCTCAAGATGCGCCTAGCAGCATTGCTTATTCATTTTCAAATTCCACCCGTTGTCACATTACAAATGGTATAGTTAATGTTTTGTTGTCTATAAATATAAGTTTTATATACTTAATATTTTATTATATTTAATTTTTACATACTATTAAAAGTTTCTAACAAGATATTTCACTAACAGAGAACACTCAGAATCCAAACAACAGTGGTTTTCTTGCATCAATGAGATCTTCAAAGAAAATTTCTAACTCTCAAATGTTCATTGATCTCACAATAGACGATGACGTCGAGACAAATATTAATGATAAAGATGCTCGATCCAGCCATAGTACTGTATGTTCAAACCCACCTCCATCTCAAACAAATGAGACAAATATGTTGTTACCCATCGGTGAGTGCATATTATTTAGATATTTATAGGTGTGTCTGTGTTGGTGTGTTTTTTTCGTTAAATTATGTTTTGTATTTTATAAGTTTATATTAATTTAAATTAATTAAATTTCAATATGACAGATTATTGGGATATCGGTGACGCAATCTATAGGTGTCAGTTTTGTGCAGCCATGTTTTGGTATGATGAAAGAATCAATGCTCGAGTTAAATCAAACAACCCGCAATATTCTCTTTGTTGCAGTCATGGGATTATACAGCTTCCTACCTTAAAACATCCACCAGTTTTGCTTCGAGAATTATTGTTTGGTGATACTGAAAAAAGTAGACACTTTCAAGATAACATTAGATCTTATAATAGCATGTTTTGTTTCACATCGATGGGAGGTAAGATCGACAACGACATAAACAAAGGCGGTGGACCTCCAGTGTTTCGGATGTATGGGCAAAATTATCATCTAATTGGTAGTTTATTGCCGTCTGATGGTTCAACTCCGAAATTTGCACAATCAGACATTTATGATCAAAGAATGAAGTATCACATAGACTCAATTCACGGTAAGTTTTCTTTTTTTTTTTTAAATTCCAATATTCGCTACTTTTTTACTATATTTTCTACCCTATTAATGCCTTTTTTTTATTTATTTAATGTTGTAGGCAATGAAGTGAAACAAATAATCTACATGAAGATATTGTGGCTGGCCTTACGAAATGCTTGATGAAAATAATGTTTTGGTAAAAACATTTAGAATGACGAGAGAGAAAATTCAAGAATGTAGACATTCGGATGTTAGATTGCGGCTTATTGGTAAAAGAGACGCGATGCGGAAGATACAATTCACCTTCATGTTCAAGTTGCTTTGATTGTTGGTGATTTTGATGAAGCTTTAGGGGATAGAGATATAGTGATTGAGACAAGAATCGGACTATTGCAAAATGGATAAATGAGTTGAATGCTTCTTACTTGGCATTACAAAGACTCCATTATTGCTACCTTATGGTGAAGATGGTTTCGGAAGAAGACATCCCATTCTCGGACCTCAAGAAGACAACAAGTACGATAGGAAGGAAGACAGTTAGTGTTCGTGAATTTTTCTCATATCGTTTGCATGAAAGGGAAAATGAACCTCCTACTATTATGTCGTCAAGAAGATTATTCCAACAGTTTGTCGTTGATGCTTATACGATGGTAGAATCGGCGAGATTGAAATATATCCGTTTGAATCGTAAGAAGTTGCGTGTTGATATGTATAGGGGTCTCGCAGGATGCCGTGTTTCGTGGAGACACTCGAACCCGAAGACTCAAGGAAAACGAATTATATTACCTTCAAGCTTTCTTTGGAGGTGCTCGATACATGATACAAAACTATCAAGATGCAATGGCCATATGTCGGTGGGCGGTTATCCCGATTTGTTCATTACATTCACCTCAAATCCCAAATGGCCGTAGATTGTCCGCTTTCTTGAGACTAGAAAACTTAATGCCGAAGACCGTCCAGATATTATTTGCAGAATATTTAAAGTGAAGTTTGATGCTCTTATCGTGATCTCCGTCATAATGAAATATTTGGAAAAGTTGTGTCGAGTTATTAAAAAACTTGATTCATTTTTTATACAACTTTAAATTTTAATGTTTTGTCAATTCATGTCTTTATTTTTTTTTTTACTTTACTGATGATATACACCATAGAATTTCAGAAACGTGGATTGCCTCATGCCCACATTCTAGCTCCTTTTCTGGCCAAAGAGGATAAATATCCAAATGCAGAGGATATAGATAAAATCATATCGGTTGAGATACCCGATGAAAAAGATGATCCATGCTATTATCTTTGCCGTTAGAGACTTCATGCTTCATGGTCCGTGTGGTGATGTAAGAAAAGTTCTCCGTGCATGGTTGATGGTCGTTATGCAAACATTTTCCAAAAAAGTTTGTTGAGACTACCTCTATCGATGAAGAAGGTTACCCACGATATAGACGGAGAAATAATGGCGAGTTATTGAGAAAAATGGCGTCCTCTTGACAATAGATTCGTAGTGCCGCATAATCGGAGATTATTACTTAAGTATGGGGCTCACCTTAATGTCGAATGGTGCAATCAGTCACGATCAATAAAATATTTGTTCAAATATGTCAATAAAGGCCATGATCGTGTAATCGCATCATTCTATCGTGAGCAAATCGGTGATGAAGCGCAAAAACCCGTGTGAAGTGAACATGTATTATGATTGTAGATATGTTTCGTCATGTGAGGCGGCATGGAGACTACTAGGCTACGAGATGCGAGATAAATACCCTTCGGTTGAGAGGCTAAGTTTCCATCCGGAGAACGAGCGAGTGTTATTTTTCATGATGATGAAAGAATAGATGATGTTATTAACAAAAGCACCGTCGGAAAGCATGTTTTCGGCATGGATGGAAGCCAACAAGATATACCCTGAAGCCGGAGAGTTGATTTATGCGACGAAGCTCCTACTAAATTCACATGGAAATCAAATATTAGGAAGTGGGTGCCGAGAAAGGGTGGGAATACTATAGGGCGCGCGTGCACTACGTGCCTCTCGGATGTGGTGACATGTATTATTTGAGGTGTCTTATAAATGTAGTCCGTGGTGCCACATGTCATAATGATTATAAGAAGATTAAAGGTGTTCAACACTCTTCTTATCGCGAAGCTTGCTATGCTTTGGGTTTATTAGAAGATGATAAGGAGTATATTGACGGCATCATCAATCGAGTCATCAAGGCAAGTCTTTGAAAATCTTTGGATTTTATTTGTGTCATTGTTATCGTCGGATTCTTTGAGCGGGCGAGAAGTGGTATGGGAAAAATCTTTGGGAATATCTTTCGGATGATATTCTATATAAACGACGTCTCCTTATGCAACATCAAGGTACTAATCCAGTGATTATATATGAGATATTATAGTTTTAGTGTCATCTTCACATATTTGTTTTTAAAATAGTTTTTGTTTATATTCAATTATTTATTATTATATATTATTATGTTTGTTCTTTTCTAATAGAACTCGTGCTGGGTGAGGATCAAATAAAGAACCTAGCACTTTCCGAGATTGAAAGGTTATTGCGTAGTCGTGGTAGGAGTTTGCGTGAGTTTGCTACGATGCCCTTTCCGGATGTTGATAGTATGGATATGAGTCAAAACAGATTGATCTACGATGAGTTGCGCTATGATCGTAAGGCTTTGGCCGTCGAATACAATAATCTTCTTTCAAACATGACTGATGAACAAAAAGACGTCTATTCTAAAATCATGCGTGCTGTTCAATCGAACAGAGGTCGTATGTTCTTTGTGTATGGATATGGAGGCACTGGTAAAACATATTTGTGGAGGGCTTTATCTTCGGGGTTGAGATCTAAAGGGCATATTGTACTTAATGTGGCATCAAGTGGGATAGTCGCTTCTTCTATTGCATGGCGGAAGGGCGGCACTCTCGATTTTTAATACCCATTAATCCAAATGAATCGTCCACGTGCGAAATCAAAATGGGGAGTCCGCTTGCCGAATTGATTGTTCGTTGTAAACTCATAATATGGGACGAAGCTTCAATGATGAACAAGTATTGCTTTCAGACAGTGGACAAAAGTATACGAAATATTATGAGTGCCACATTTTCGGGTAATCCTGACATCCCATTTGGAGGTAAAACAGTCGTGTTGGGTGGTGACTTCAGACAGATATTGCCGGTTGTACCCAAGGGAAGCCGGCAGGATATTGTCAATGCCACGATAAATTCATCGTATTTATGGAAAGATTGCAAGGTGCTTAGGCTGACGAAAAACATGCGGCTTCAAAGTCTGGGTGAAACAGATGATTATGAAGATTTGAAGAGATTTTCTGAATGGATCGCTAGCATTGGAGATGGAACAATTGGAGGAACGAATGATGGTTGTGCCACAATTGATATTCCTGAAGATAATTTGCTCCACTCAACTGGTGATCCAATTTCTACTATTGTCGAGAATACTTATCCAATGTTTAAAGAAGCCACTGATGATCCGACATACCTGAAGGACAGAGCTATCCTAGCAAAGACCGACCCTGATGTCGTCGAGTCCATAAATCAGTATATGACTTCAATGAACTCATCTGAGGGTCATACGTATTTGAGCTCAGATAGCACTTGCAAATCGGATGCAAATGTTGACTTTTTGCATGATCTGCACACACCAGAGTTCTTAAATGGTATAAGATGTTCAGGCGTTCCTAATCACGAACTACATTTGAAGGTTGGAACTCCTGTAATGCTCCTGAGGAACATAGACTATTCGATTGGGTTGTGCAACGGTACGAGGTTGGTCATTACGAGGCTTAGCGCACATGTGCTTGAATGTAAAATTCTCACGGGAGCAAATGCGGGTCATAAAGTTTTGATTCCTCGAATGACGCTAACTCCGTCTGACCTCAGAATTCCCTTCAAATTTCAGCGAAGACAATTTCCTCTTATCGTTTCGTATGCCATGACAATAAACAAAAGTCAAGGACAATCTCTATCTCACGCTCGATGCCTACTAAATAATCCAGTCTTGATCGCGCCGATTATACGTTCTTTGTTTCACGTGTAACCAACCCTAGAGGCTTGAAAATATTAATGTGTGGCGATGATACATCGAACGATAAACAGACAATTAATGTAGTCTACAAAGAAGTATTCCAAAATTTGTAATTTTTTATTTGTGGTGATATAACATCGTATTTTTTTTCATATGTGTTATATTGTTTAATAGTAATATTATTTACTTTATACAGCCCAATACATTACATCCCGTGCATCGCACGGGTCAAAAACTAGTTATTATTATATAGGAAATAGATTTTTACATCCAAAAGTTCATTTGGAAAGTACTCCAAAAAAACCTATTAATTATCAAGTTTGGAACATATATCTATCTTAAAAACAAAAAGAGACAATCATTCATCCACTCATATACCTTAATTAGGCCAGATAATTCTTAAATTTTTGGGCCAATATAGTAGGTTTAATTGGCCCTTTAAATTTTAATTCATTTTTTTTCTAAAATTTTCAGTGCGGTCCAATTTAAATTTAACACGGTCATTTTGGGATCGAGTGCGGTCCGCCGACCCCACTCGTCCTAAGGTGGCTACGCCCCTGCATATACATATACATATACAGACACACACACACATATATATACATATATATGTCACAAATGTAAAAGATAAACAAAAGTACAAATATAAAAACTAGCAAATAAAAATAAAAACTAAATTCATAAATTATAATTCCAAATATATGTGTAAATCGAATATAAAGACAACTTAATATGCAAATTTATTAAATATATTTTTCATTATTTTTTTAATAAAATAAAATAAACTTATTTAGTAAAAAATACATTTTTTTTAATATGGTTAGTGGGGTCAGTGGATCCAAGTTTTTTTCTGGTTTGACAAAGTGGCAATAATTTTAGAGTCCACACGGTTTTACTCTATTTCTTATTTATGGCAATTTATTAATTTCCAAATTGTTTATTATATTGTCCTTAAACTATTTAATCATTGTTGGATCAAAAATATTGCTAAGAGCCTATTAGGCTCACATAACTGTTAACAACTAGTGATGCATACTTTATCATAAAGCTCATCATATGAGGTATAAAGGGTCTCTTATTATCCATTTACAAGTATTCTAAATTAATTTTATTTAATTACTTTGATGTGCTCTGAATTATTTTCTTCGATATTTGCTGACTTAAGCATCGAAGAGGTCTCTTTAAACAACCCCACGATATTATTATACATGTGTTGCTGACTAGTCTTCACTCGAAGATTACATTTGCTTTAGAGTTGTTTCTTGACAATTAAAGTTTGACTATTTAACTCTTAGACTATTCATCTTAATTTGGAGTGATTTGCATCATATACCAACATCAATTGTAATTTAATTATAAGTTATAAGTTTTGTTAGATTTGTGGGAGTGTGAAATTAGATTGTTTGAGTAGAACAACATTATTTCATTTTCGGTTTCAATATTTAGATAGAATAAATAGTGAAAATGTGTGATTATCCTCAACAATTTAATATATTTGTTTGAGGAAACAAACCAAAAGGCCAACACCAAAGAGAACTTGCTCGAATATATATGCCAAGAAAGAAAGGCTGTATGGTTGTGTTTTCAAACCCACTTTTCCACTTTTCAACTATTCCGGAAAATGAGTTTATGTTTGTTTATATAGTTTTCAGTAGAAATGAAATCATTTCCAGTTTTCACTTTTTTATGGAAATATTCTTTTGAAAACACAACCAAACAAATTTTCACCACAATCACGCAAATCTATGTGAAAATATACTACAATCACGCAAACCTATGTCAAAAACACATTTGAAAAACTATAACCAAACATATTCTCATTTTTAAACATAAATTAAGACAACAAACCAAACATATTCCCAATTCTCACACGAAAACCAATAAAGTTTGAAAATTCATTTTCCAACACTAGAAACTGGAAATTGGACTTAGAAATACATCCATACAAGCAATCCTTCCATCTCATCCCATCGCATTATCTGTGTTTTTCTTTTTTTGGCTGCATAATTAACAATTTTGTCAGAAAAAGAAAAATGAAACAAAATAATAATAATAATAATAATAATAATAATAATAATAATAAGATTCTTCTAAAGCCAACACCCAATATGATCTTATTATTATTATTGAGAAAGAATATGATCTTATTATTGGATACTGATGAATTATGTTTTCGTATCAATTCCCACACCCAATATAATCTTTTTGTAGCCTATCACAATTTGTTTAAATATCTCATATCCTCCATTTTTATTTATGTTAATGGACCCCACTCATGGTGCACCCCAAGTCCCAAGAGGAAATGATGTCATCCAAATAACATACAGACAAAAGCCGTATATCAGGTCCCTGAATAACATGGAATTGGATTTGCATTGAGTATTCGGGTGTCCTCCGTTAATACTTTTGGAATATATGTTGCAAATACATGCAACTGATCCGGTCATAAACTATGGACTGCAGCCCCAAGGGCATAGCCAAATGGTAAGGGCTAAGGTGATGTGGGGTAAATTCCTCCGCGATCTGAAGTTCAATCCCGCATGTGGAGCGATTTTCATTTGAACATTGTTGGGAGTGCGTTTTGCGGGAGGCGAATCTTGTTGGCTCTCTTCCTTAGAAACTTGCCACTTGGGCACATCCCTCGATTTACATCCTGCTGGGTCAAGGGGCTTCTGACACTAGCAGGTCCAGGATTAGTGAGGTGTAAAATCCTGGATATCTGAATTATAAAAAAAAAGAAAAAAAACTATGGACTGCTAAAAACAAAAAATTATCTGGCGGCCGTTGCACTAAAAAAAAATTCAAGTTTTGTCTCTTTTTGCATGAACCTATAGTCTAATTAAACATAGGGCGACAATGCCAAATTCAACACGAATATAATAGGAAATTACTGGATATGAATTCAGCTTCACTAGTGTCGAAGTCGAGTAATTCGCAAATCAAATAGGCTAGGGCCCTAAAATAGTGAGTACATGGGTGGAACCAGGATTTGACACTAGGGGGAGCCAAAAATTTTCATTATATTTTAGGGTTAGTCCTTTGTCAGACGGTTTAACGAATCTAATTCGTTAGACGGATCCAAATATTCGGCCCGCGGTCAGTCCGCCTATTGACTTGCACAATCACTAACACCACAACAACAACATCCGTTGGCCGCTACTAATACTTTTTAGGAGGGATATTAATACTTTTTGGGAGGACTACTAATACTTTTTCAGGAGAAATACTAATTAAGGTACCTTTAATCTAAAAACCTAATACTTTCAATAAGATTATTAATACGTTTTAGGGGGAATATTAACACTTTTGAGGGAAAAATTAATATTTTTCATGAGGATTACAAAAATCTGCTCAAGGGATTACTAATACTTTTCCAGGGAATAATTAATACTTTTCCAATGGATTGCTAATACTTTTCAAGGAAAAAAAACAATATCTTTTAGAGTTGTCTAATATTACTCCACTGCCTAATATTTTTCAAGGGGGTTGCTAATACTTTTCAGATGTATTAATAATATTTTTCAGATATATTACTAATACTTTTCAGGGGAAAAACAAATACTTTTAAAAGCCCATAATATTACGAAAATACCACCGGTCAGGAGATCCTATGGCACCACCCCAGAATATTACAAAAATGTCACTAGTGAATGAAATTACAAAAAAACTCGTGCTGAATTAGATCCATCTAATGGAAAAGACCCGTTAAACGGTCTAACCTAGGTCTTTGTCTTTATTTTATATAATAATAAAATTCAACATATATTTTATATTTGCATCAGACATAATGTAGGTACTATCATTGATATATTCGAAAACACATAGCTACAATCATAGTACATTCAAATTTAAAGCGTCTTTCTTGCATATCACGAAAATTATTTATATTAAAATTTAGAATGTATCTCTTACAAATGTCATCAATCCATAATGATAGAAGCATCTCCCTCTAGTGTCGAACTAAGTATAATTGTTATTATTCAACTTGATATTTAATTCTTGAAATTGAAAGTCTATCACTGCATTGAAAATATCTACTTTATAATGATGCACAATTGTAATTTGCTAATTTATTTTAACAAAATAATGAACGGAATCACTACAAGAAAAAATCAGTTTGCCTACAGAAAAATCTATAGGCAAATATTAAGATAACTGTAAAGTGCGGGTGAAATTATTGTAGGTAATATCATTATAGATAAATATATACCTACATAATCGAAAATTATTGGTAAATACCAACATTATTTTTGTTGGTAAATTTAAAACTATCGGTGATCTGTCGGTAATTTGTTGGTAAAATTTGGGAAAAAAAAGTTAGAAAGAAGAAATTTACCTGTTGAAGACATGGTCAAAGCTTTCTTCCCAAGTTGTCCTTAGTGCAAAAATGAGTGAGACCTCTCAAGTCAAACAGAATTAGTACACGAAAACACGATATTTCTTAGCTTCTGTGATCGCTTTGCCTTTCCGCAACCTCGAGTTGGGGGCTTATGTTGGAGATAAGATTGGTCTTTTCCCAATATCTCATATTTTATTATTTTATTTATTATTAAATTATAAAACTGCTTAATAATTGTCCAATATTATTAATTATTATTGGATCGCATATTTAATTATTTGGCCCACACACCTGTTTTATCCTACGCAACCCATCTAGTCCATCATCATAGGTATAAAAGAGGTCCCTCCTCATTATATGTAAATTTTTCCGCATTATTCCACATTGACCTGATGAATTACATGTTCTGGATTTCTCCTACTTTTGGTAATACTTGAGCATGAGAGGGATCTCCTTAAGACAACTCCAGGGCCCCTCTAACGTTTGTTGAACTGTCGCAGACAAGTTCCCAGCTTGAAGAACTACCAGCTCAGGAAAAGACTTAAGCTTTATTAAAAACATTTACTTGGAGTGAATATCATCTGTCGATTTAAAGCAACACCACTCACAATAACGAAATCCGAATTTGAGTACATGTAATGACAAAGCTGAACCTTTAAAAAAAAGTCTTCTCAAAATAGTACCAAAAAAGATCAAATCAATACCACAACTTCACCTACTATTTAAAATTTGTTATTCTTCATTCCCTTTGTACTAAAAATCAAATGTAATTATATACTTTATTGTTCTTAAAGATAATATAATTATAGCATTATTGTTTTAATTCAATATTGGCAAACCCGTCATCATTCTTGTGGCTTGCATAACTCCCGCGTTATCTTTCTTGCAATAACATAAAGCTCATTCGGTTACCTAACCTTCATCATTTGCTTTAAAAGAGTCGATCCAATAAAATTTACTAGAAAATACAGGATACTAGATAATTTTCATGAGTAATGAAAATTTCTTCGCTTCTTATTATAAATTTAAGTAATATAATATGTTTGTTTTATAACACAATTAAACTGTTCTCTATGGTCTTGTTTGTTTATGTTTAATTTCCAATGGCTCATTTCCAATTTACAACTATTCATAGAAATAAAGTCATGTTTGTTATAAATTTTCCAATGGAAATTATCATTTTTATTCCCATTTTTCAAATAAAACAACTTCTCAAACTTATAATTTCAATTATCAACTATATACACTACCCTACATTACACATCAATCACTGTTCTCATTTTTTATATCCAATTATATATGTGGAACCATCAATTACCAATTTTATCTACTTAAAATATTACTATATATAGTGGATTTTTTTAGCCATTCCTATTAAATCAAGATGTTTTTTAACCATCTTTTTCAAACACATCTTTTTTAGCCATTTTGGGGTGTTAAAATCCTAATTTGTCCTTAAGCCAATTTAACTGCACAAAGACACACATCCATGCGACTTGGCATCGAGTTACT
This sequence comes from Rehmannia glutinosa, assembly GCA_016081115.2. Taxonomy (NCBI): domain Eukaryota; kingdom Viridiplantae; phylum Streptophyta; class Magnoliopsida; order Lamiales; family Orobanchaceae; genus Rehmannia; species Rehmannia glutinosa. The sequence continues at coordinate 27,314 of JABTTQ020001336.1, read as the reverse complement.
GTGACTAGACATTGAGTTACTGTAAGTTGACAATGTATTGTGACTCGACATTGAGTCACATCAACTCAACATCCAGTTCTCTCACTTATTATAACCCAGTTATTTTGTTTTTTCCAAAAAACTTTGAATTCGCATAATTTTTTCGTTTTAAATCCGATTTGCATGTATAATATATCAAATTAATCCTCTTTTAGATATCTATTATTCAACACCCATATTGTATATTTAAAAACGAAAAATACAGAGATTTTTTAAAAAGAGGCAGTTTATTTTAGCCTTTTAGGCCAATTAAAAATTTTTTTTAGCCATCTTTTTCAAATACATATTTTTTAGCCATTTTGGGGTGTGAAATTCCAAACTTGCCTTTAGTAGTTCAAAAGCTATTTTTAAGTACAACATTACCAACCACACCAAAAACTCGAAAAAGCCACAATGACCGACCCCCAAAACTTCCAAAATCGGTGACATTGATGGCGAAGAAGAAGATAGAGACCGCATCGACCTCTAACCCATTTTCTACATTTGTGTAATTTCATGGATTTTTGTTGATTTAGATTATTTATACTTGTTTTAGGTTAGAATTTGTTGTAGGTTTTGTAGAAATTCTAGGTCTTGTTTGTTTATGTTTCCAAGGCCCCATTTTCAATTTCCAACTATTCATAGAAATGAAATCATGTTTGTTTTTAAAATTTTCAATGGAAATCATCATTTCCACTTTCCACTTTTCACATAAAATATCATCTCAAACCTACAATTTCAATTATCAACCCTATACACTACCCTACATCACTTATCAATCACTATTCTTATTTTTTAATCCCATTATATATGTGGGACCCTCCATTACCTACTTTATCTACTTAAAATACTACTATATATATCTAATGGGACCCACTAGCCTACAATTTTACAAATATAATATTATATATTCAATTAAAATATTCAACCACTATCAACTTTTCAAATTATTATATACATAAAATACTATTTCAAAACTACTTAACCAAACATAATCCCATTTCCAAACCTACATAAAACTCATTCTCATTCACTCATCCAAACATAATTCCAGTTATCACACGAAAACCAATAAATTCTGAAAATTCATTTTCCAACACTAGAAACTAGAAATAGTCCATGGAAACATAACCATACAAGGCCTAGAGTTTAGATGAGATAGTTAGTTTTTGTGAAGCTTCAGATATAATGGCGTAAAGGGGCTACGCGAAGAAGATGATGGGTAACTCGATTTCGAGTAAATCGAGTTACCCATCATCTTCAAAGATTAAAAATCGAGTGTTAGAAAAAAAGGTGACTCGAGTCATCAGTGCGCCAAGATTCTTTGTAGCTCGAGTTAGTGTAACTCGACATCAGATGCTGATTATTTTGTTTTTCTTCAAAAAACTTTGAATTCAAATAATTTTTTCGTTTTAAATTCGTTTTGCATGTTATATCAAATTAATCATCTTTTCGATATCTATAATTCAACACCCATATTGCATATTTAAAAACAAAAAATACAAATTCAATTTTTAAAAACAAAATTTGGAAGAAAGAGTAAAAGAATACATAGAGATAAGTGAAAATAGAAGTATATAACCATTAATATGCTTAAAGGGTATGAATGTCATTTCACACCCCAAAATGGCTAAAAAAGATGTGTTTGAAAAAATTGGCTATTTTTAATCTTTGCAATTTGGAAATGGCTATTTTGTACCATTTCCACTTTTAAAAAGCTTGAAAAAAGAGTAAGAGAATACAAAAACATAAGTGAAAGATAGAGAAATAATCCAAATATCAAACAAATATGCTAGAAGGGTATGAATGTCATTTCACACCAAAAAATGGCTAAAAAAGATGTGTTTTCAAAAGATGGGTATTTTTCATCTCTACATTTTTAAATGACTAATTTGACCCATTTCCACTACTATATATTTTCTAATTATATCTATCAAGTGGGATCCACCACATACAATATTACAAATATAATATTATATATTCAATTAAAATATTCAACTACTATCAACTTTTTGAAATTATCATATACATAAAATACTACTTCAAAACTACTCATCCAAACATAATCTCATTTCCAAACCTACATAAAACTCATTTTCATTCATTCATCCAAACATAATTTCAGCTTTCATACGAAACTCAATAAATTCTCAAAATTCATTTTCCAACACTAGAAACTGGAAACGATCCATTGAAACATAATACTGATCCGTTAAATCTGAAGCCCGTTAGGACTGAACCAAAACCGCTAGAACGAGTCCATTTAATATTTCTACCGCAAACGCACAAACACAAACTCAACCCAAATTTACACCCTTAAGCTAGCTAAAGACAGAGCAGAGGGCCCTATGGCCAGAAACCTCAAATAAGTTTTAGTACCAAATACCAGTATAACTAATATAATATAATATCATGCGCGGTTTTCACCCATAGATTTACATCTTAAATGAAATACAGGAAAAGTCAATATGAAACGCTCAACTTCACATACTTACATTTATATACGTCTTTTGATATTTAGCTCAACATGCATAAAATTCGTTGTATCTTTGAGCAATTAAAAAAAAAATGGTGTCAAAATGAGATATGTGATGACAATTAATTTGTGGTTACTCAGAATATGCACAGAATTAAATTGGCTATAGCCTATAGGATTAAGTTGATTTAGTCAGTATCCCACGGCATGATCAGATCAGGTATTATAAATAGATGCCTAGTCAACATATTTATTCACCATGGACATGCATTTTCTGTATATCCTTTCTAGTAGCTAGGGATGGAGGAAAATAATGAGAGTTCTAGTTCTTTTCCAATTGGACAGACAGCACAAGAAAGGGGATTTTCTCATGTCCCTGAATGTTACAAAGCCCAATATTCAGACAGGGCTCGTTTGGACACAGAGCTGGCAGATGTCCCTCTCATCAACTTGGATGGGATTTGTAATCCCTCTCGAAGAGAGATCATCATAGAGGAGATTGCAAATGCTTGTCGCTGTAATGGCTTATTTCAAGTAAGTAGTAATAATTTGATTTCCATAGAAATAATATGATGGCGCACGGGTTTATATATATATGGAGTACGTGCATGTGTTATTTATTTATATATAGTAAAAGTGGTTTTATTTATGGAATTGACAATGTGACGGGTTTAGGACAAGTTTGACGAAAATTCGAGACGTGAAACTCAACGAGTTGAAGCCACTACTATTTTAGTAGTTTATATAATTTTAAATATATTTGCAAACGAAATTATTTTTCTAAATATGGTATCACATGCATATACTGTTGTGTAATTGGCCCATTTGTTTTCTATGGGTTGGCCCAAATGCAGCCCAAAGCCTCCAAGCCCATTCCCAATCCCATTGAGATACCCGGGTTGTGTGTTCGGGTTGCGGAACCCGTTTAATAGTCCGCGGATCCCCTTTGTGCAATCTGAGCCGTTGGATATTACTCCTTGATCGTGGCCGTTCATCTGGACTATTAAAAGGTGTTATCCGAACCCTAATCCTCATTCTGTGCTTTCCCACTCTCTCTCATCTCTCTCTCTCGCTCTTCACTCTCTCGAATCTTCCCGGGGTTTCTTCCTCTCGAAATCCGATCTCTCATCGGAGTTTCGAAATCTTGAGTGTTTTGACATCTTGAGTGTTTTTTCTTCTTCACTAGTTCACATCCTTTGTGTATGAACTGTTGGGGTCAAAACTAGGGTTTACGGGAGGAACTAGGGTTTGGTGATTCGAGCCTTTTTCTGTTCTCCGGGTGAGGATCCGGGTTCTTTGTGAGGTTTAGGGCAAGGCTTTGTGGTCCACCTCTTCTTGTGGTTCTCATGGATTTCTCCGATGACTTACCAGTGGTGGTTTTGGGAAAATCGGTCCTCGAGCAAATCTTTACTATATTTCGGTTTTTTGGTTTTATCCCTTACATTTTTTTTTACTTTGTGTTAATTTTCTTTTCGTTGTAATTTTCTCAGTACATTTCTTGTACTTTAATTTCTCAAAAGTGTCTAGAGTTTAATCAGATAATAAGCTTCTTATCGAGTCAGATTTGTACTTGGTACTTTGTGTATCAATCTATTTTAGAGGCGAGATAGATACCCAACAAGTGGTATCGAGCACCTATCCGCCTCGTGGTGGGTTGGTGCTTCTTGAGCTTCTTGGTGATTTGTTGGCTCCTGGTGGATTTGGTTGTGGTGAGAACCCGGGACGGGCTCCTGGTTGTAAGATTCTCTTTACCCCTCTTCTCTCTCATTTACTTTCGCTTTAGTACTTAGTTTAGAAACCCGAGCATTAGCCTCTTGACCACTGTGCCAGAGTGCGGTGAAATCGAGGTGCGAAGGAATCCACCTAGCTTTACTTTCTCGTTGATATTGGTTACATTGGACTCGTGTGGTCCTGTGTGCCTTTTCTTGCTTATCTTGATCGAGATTGGACTCTGTGTGGTCCTTTATTTGCCCCTTATTTTCTTTGTCATTGGACTCGTGTGGTCCACTTATCTCGTTGCTTCTGCTTTGTTATTTGATAAATCGTAATACCCGGCCGTGTGCTATATTCTTGTGATATCCTCTCGCGGCTTTATCTCGTGAATACGGGCCGGTGCATCCGGTTATCATTTGGAACCCTTTAATGGGAAAAGTGATTTTTCTATTTGGCAACAAAAAATGAAGGGGATTTTAATTCAGTGAAATGTTTTAAAGCTATTGATCAAAAGTACTCGATAAAGATATCTTTGAAATAAAATCAACTTGATGAATTTGCATACTCATCCATTATCCTTAACTCTGCCGATCTTTGTTTTGAGAAAAGTTGGCAAGTTAACATCTCCCCAAAGCCCTTTGGGAAAAATTACAAGAACTTTATCTTTGAAACTTCCTACCCTCAAAACTATTTCTACTTGAAAAGTTTTTTAGATTTAAACCGGATTTGACTAAGGATATGGATGAGAACTTGGATGTTTTTACTAAATTGATACAAGATATCAAACTTACCGGTGATAAAAACATTGATGATTATACTCTATTGTGTTCTTTGAATGCCATCCCCGATTCTTATCGATGTGAAATCGCCATTAAGTATGGTAGAGACTCTATTACCCTTGATCTGATTAATGGCCTTAAGAGTAAGGAATTAGATCTGAAAATATCCAAGGGAATGAACAGGGTCGGGGAAGGTTATGCATGTGAGAGGGTAGACCTCGAGAATAGGAGGAATGGGAATAACAATAACAAAACCCTAGTAGGAAGAGGAGTAAAAGCGAGAGGAGATCCGATTCTGGCCTAAGAACAATAGGAAATGCTATAATGGAGAACATGGCCATTACATAAAAGAATGTACAAAGCCCAGAATAACCAACAATAATCAAAACAATAATCGTAACAACAAGAACAAACCAATGATTCTCGCGTGAACTTGACAACCGCAATGATCACATGGGTGATGTGTTTATGGTGCATGAAGTGCATGATTCGTGAATCTTTGTGCCTTCAAATTCTTTTCAATGAAAATGATTGGCTTATTGACTCTGCTTGCATTTCACATGACACCTTTTAAACACTTATTTGCCTCATATGCTTCTGCAAAATGGATCTGCTTTCTATGGCAAATGATAAGAAATGTCAAGTAATTGGTGTTGGTACTGTGCTTGAAACTTGATTCTGGTTTTGTTTTGACTCTAAATGATGTAAGGCATGTTCCCCGATCCGTCCCAACAACTTGATCTCCCGTGCTATGCTTGAGCATGATGGTTATGAGGAAGATGGGGTAAGGGTTTGATGAAAATCATGAAAGGTTCCTTATAATTGCTAAAGGCGAAAAGAAAAGGAACCCGTATGTTTGTAATCTTTAGAGTCTGTCTCTTGCATGCTAAATTCTCGTGAACAATGTGAACTCTATGGCCAATGTGAACTCGTGATTGATAAAATCGAACTCGGCATAAAAGACTTGGTCATATAAGTTCTAAAGGTCTTGAATTGTTGCATAAAGAAGGATGTTTTGGAAATGATAAGCTTACTTGTGTTCCCTTCTCGTGACTCATGCATTTATGGTAAACAACAAAGAGTCGGTTTCCTCTTTCATCTTACCCTAAACAATCTTCATGCACGACATTCTTGAATACTTACATGCCGATGTTTGGGGCCTGCTAGTGTTCCTACACATGGTGGGAATAGGTATTTTCTATCTCAGTGATTGATGACTTTTCAAGAAAAGTGTTTGTATTTCTTATGAAAAACAAGTTTGATGTTTTTGAAAAACTTCAAAATTGGAAAACCTTGATAGAAAATCGACCGGAAAGAAAATCAAGTATTTGAGAACTGATAATGGGTTGGAATTTTGTAACCAACTCATTGATCAACTTTGTGTTGATTCGGGCATTGTAAGACACAAGTTTCATTTACACCCTCAAAGAAATGGTGTTCTTTGAGAGGATGAATAGAACTCTTTTGGAAAGGGTGAGAAGTATGTTAAGTACATCCGGACTTTCCAAAAAGTTCTGAAAAGTGAAGCCGTTCATACACCGCTTATGTGATTAATAGATCACCATCCGTACCTTTGAAAGGTAAATACCCCGAACAAGTTTGGTCCGTAAACCCGTGGACTTTTCAAACTTAAAAATTTTTGGTCGTTTCACCTTTGTCCACCGTAGAAGGTTGACAAACTTGATCCAAGATCTTTAAAATGTGTTTTTTTGGGATACCCGATGGGGTTAAAGGGTGATTGTGGTCTAAATCAAAAATGGTTTCAAAGTGTTGATTAAGCGGGGATGTGGTTTTTAATGAAAATGAGTTCCCCTGCCTTGATGTTTCTAAAAATGTTTCAAAACTCAAAACTCCACTACTCCTAATAAGGTGGAGCTTTCTAATGTGCCTTCTATCTCTCGTGAATGATAACTCGATATGATTGATGCTTTGAGCATGATCCCGTGAATGCTAATGATGTGCACAATGATATTGAGAATGATAATCTTTGAATTGAATGATAATGAGCATGATGAATTTCCTCTAGTTGACACCTAATTGAATCATGAGCATCTTTGAAAATGATAACTTGAATGATTATGTGCTAAATCCGAGATGAAATGAAGAACATTAGAATTCCTAATAAGTTTGCCGATTTTCACTTAACTTCTTATGTGTTCTCGTGTTTGAATCAATTGAAAATTCTGAGCCTAAAACCTATCTTGATCTTTGTGAACTCTGTAAATTCTCGAAATGGCTAAGTCTTTATGCAAGATGAGATGACTTCTTTGTATGTGAATAACACCGGGAACTTGTTCCAAAACCATTAATTGTTCCATTGTTGATTGTAAATGGTTGTTTAAAATCAAACAAGAGAATGAAGGTGTTAGATACAAAGCTAGATTAGTTGCAAAAGGTTTTACTCGGAAAGAAGGCATTGATTACACGAGATTTTTGCACCGTTGTGAAGTTTGTAATCGTGAGAATTATGCTAGCTTTAGTGGCTCGGTTTGACCGGGAACTAAAGCAACTTGATGTTAAAACTCGCTTTCTTACATGGTGATTTGGAAGAACAAATTTTTATGAAACAACCTTGAGGTTTTGAAGATAAATCCAAACCTAACCATGTATGTTTCTTTGAAAAAAGTCTTTGTATGGTTTAAAGCAATCACCTGACAAAGTGGAATAAAAAATTTGATCGTGCATGCTTGATTTGAAATTCAGCAGAAGCAAATTTGACCATTGCACCGTATTTCAAACTTGATGCTATATCTCCTTTTTCTTTGATCTATGTGGATGACATGTTTTTGATCGGACCATGCATTAAGGCTATTGATCATGTTAAAAACTCGCTTAAGTGCTAAATTTGACACGAAATTCTTAGGTGATGCTAAGAAAATACTTGGTATGAATATTGATAGGGATAGAAATAACTCGTGCTCTATCTTCATCAAGCTTCATATGTTGAGAAAATTTTACAAAAATTCTCTATGAAAGCAATGCAAAATCTGCAGAATGTCCTCTTGCTTCTCACTTTGTGTTAAGTAGGGATCGACCCCTAAAACGATCTTGAAATTTCTTCTATGCAAAACATTCCCTATGCTAATGCCATTGGATCTATTATGTACTTAATGGTCGATGCACTTGACATTACATCTTGTTTCTTGCCTTAGTAGATTTATGTCTAATCCTGGATTGGTGCATTGGAATGCTTTGAAGTGGTTATTGAGATATCTTAGACATTCTACCGATTATTGCCTTAAATTTTCTAAGTGTAAAAATGGTGTTGTTTTAAAAGGATATGTGGATTCCAACTATGCAAATGATAAAGATAATGTAAAATCAACAACTTCTTATGTTTTTACACTTTGTGGCTCTTGTATAAGTTGGAAGTCCCAACCGCAACACATTGTGGCACTCGCTTACCCACAGGAATCGAAATATGTTGCGATCATTGAAGCTTTAAAAAGAAGCCTTATGGCTTAAAGGTCTTATTTAAAATTGGTTTTCTAAAACAAAATGTTGTTGTATTTTCTCGACTCCCAACTGGTATTGACTTTGTAAGAATCCGCTTTTTCATGACAACAAAACATATTGATGTTAGATTTCATTTTATAAGGGATATTGTTTCTAAAGGACTTATCTGTCTTGAAAAAGTGGCATCCGAATACAACCTGCTGATATGGGTACTAAGTGTCTACCCTTATCAAAGTTCAAAACTTGTTTGAAAATTCTAAATTTTGACACTGAGACTAGTCAGTCCTTTGGTGATTACCCCGGGCTTGCGGCTTACGATCATCGCGTGTGTTTGCTTGTGAGTCCAAAATCGATTGGACTAAAACTTGCTTGTGCTTGTTTAAGTCGACACTTAAAACCACTTACTTAAGTGTTTCTTTGGGTACTATAATGGGCTCGATGCTTATTATAGTGAAGTCTACTTGGCCGTGTCTTTGGGTAGGCACTCCGTGATGATGATGACCAGTTTAAATTTTCCCAGGTTTGTCTAATGAAATCCAATGAGCCAAAGGTGGAGATTGTTGTGTAATTGGCCCATTTGTTTTCTATGGGTTGGCCCAAATGCACCCAAAGCCTCCAAGCCCATTCCCAATCCCATTGAGATACCCGGGTTGTGTGTTCGGGTTGCGGAACCCGTTAATAGTCCGCGGATCCCCTTTGTGCAATCTCGAGCCGTTGGATATTACTCTTGATCGTGGCCGTTCATCCGGACTATTAAAAGGTGTTATCCGAACCCTAATCCTCATTCTGTGCTTTCCACTCTCTCTCATCTCTCTCTCGCTCTTCACTCTCTCGAATCTTCCTGGGTTTCTTCCTTCAGTGAAATCCGATCTCTCATCCGGAGTTTCGTGAAATCTTGAGTGTTTTGACATACTTGAGTGTTTTCTTCTTCACTAGTTCACATCCTTTTGTACGAATCAAGGTTGGGGTCAAAACTAGGGTTTAGGGAGGAACTAGGGTTTGGTGATTCGAGCCTTTTTCTCGGTTCTCTGGGGTGAGGATCCGGGTTCTTTGTGAGGTTTAGGGCAAGGCTTTGTGGTCCGCCTGTTTCTTGTGGTTCTGCGGTTTCTCCGTGACTTACATCGTGGTGGTTTTTGGGAAAATCGGTCCTGAGCCAAATCTTTACTATATTTCGGTTTTAGGGTTTTATCCCTTACATTTTTTTTACTTTGTGTTAATTTTCTGTTTCGTTGTAATTTTCTGTACATTTCTTGTACTTTAATTTCTCAAAAGTGTCTAGAGTTTAATCTGTATAATAGGCTTCTTATTGAGTCTGTATTTGTACTTGGTACTTTGTGTATCAATCTATTTTAGAGGCAGATAGATACCCAACATATACCATAAAGAAACAAATATATAAGGGTGAAGTGCATCAGCAAAGTAAATTCCTCATGTCTCACCATTATATTAGGAGTTGTTTTTATAATAATCCTTATTTACTATGATGCGAGATCATTATATTCGCATAACAGATGCTCTTTGCTTACATCCAGCATTTTTAATGGTTTTTCATTTCTCATATCAATTCTGTTCTAATAAAATGTTGATAATAGGTGGTAAATCACGGCATACCTCAGTCAGTACTCGATGGAGCTCTCTCGACTGCCTCCGATTTCTTCAATTTGCCTGCTCAGGATAAGGCTAAATTCATGTCAAATGATGTCCACAATCCAGTGAGGTATGGTACAAGCTTGAAAGACGGCGTAGACAAGGTCCAGTTTTGGAGGATCTTTCTCAAACAATATGCACATCCCTTGCAGGACTGGATAGTTCTATGGCCTGATACCCCACCTGATTATAGGTACTCAATTCTACCAACAAGTCCTCATAATCATTGTCAAGAGTTCACTTTAATTTCCTGCCTGATCAATATCTATAATATGAAAACTCCCAGTGCATTAAAACCAAGTGCATTGCTGGGTGTTATTTTTTTATTCATTAGTTAGTTAGCAGCATGTCCCTTCCCTATGAATTAAATGCTCTCCTGCATTATATGATTAATTTAAGTAATTGGTAGGTCATCTGGTTTTGGCAGTTGTCCTGACTTCAGGGGCTATAATTGTTACATAATTTCGAATGATTCTCTATTAGTTTGAAGTTTCTAGTTCATATATGAAATTAATCTCCCTAATGTTTGATGACAGGCAGAAAATGGGAGAATATGCAGTAGCGATGCAAAAACTAGCCGTAAAAATCATGGAGGCCATAACAGAGAGCCTCGGATTAGGCCCAACATATTTAACCAGTAAACTGGATGATGGGATGCAAGTATTGGTTGTCAACTGCTACCCACCATGCCCACAACCAGAACTCTCACTCGGCCTACCGCCCCATTCCGATTACAGTTGCTTGACAATAGTCCTCCAGGACTCACCCGGCCTCCAAATCCTCGATTTTGAGGACAAAACCTATAAAGCCGTCCCGGCAATGCAAGGCGTCCTCCAAGTCCATGTTGGGGATCACCTGGAAGTACTAAGCAACGGGAAGTACAAAAGTGTCGTCCATAAGGTCAGGCTTAATAGCGAGAAAACGAGGTTTTCGATCGTTAGTCTTCATAGTTTGGGGATGGATGTGAAAATGGAGGCCGCTAAGGAGCTGGTGGACGAAGATCATCCTAATGGATACAGAGAAAGCAGTTTCAGGGATTTTTTGAACTTCATTTCGAAGAATGATATTGGAGAAGGGAGTAGTTTTCTGAACACACTCAAGATTTAGCAATGATTTGTGTGTTAGTTAGAATGATGAGATTTTGGTCGGCCTGGTTTTGCTGCCTCGGCACGATAACTCACGTCCCCTGCTCAGGATCGGCGAGCAAAGGCCGCAGGAATCTCTCGGTAGAATTATGGTTTTTAGGAATTTGTATTACTGTCTTTCTTGTGTGGTGTTAGTTTTTTCCTCTGCCCCCATGATATTGTCTTCAAAAACCTATCAGCTCTCTCTGTGTTGGTTTAGTTATGCTTTTAGGGTCTGGTTTTAGTTGTTCTTTATGTATCTGATTATGAATATATGAGAAGTGGATGCTTTTAGTTATCATTGCGTTTGGTTAAATTTGATCAAAGAACGGAAACATGGTTTCTTGTTGTTGGGGCATAATGTCGAACACGTTGCGTACAATCTGTAGATTTAGCCCAAGAGAAGGTAATCCCAAATTCTTTAAAAAAATGAATCAATAGTGAATAGAGAAACTGATAATTACACAAGAAACAAGTGTTGCCCCATAATTTCAACACGTATAAGAGTAAATTTGAAAAAAGCCCATGCACTCTTCCATAGTTTTATTTATAGGAAAGCTTGATATACAGACCGTCACAAATTTAGACTTAGTAAACCAGAAATTCGTCCTCAAAATCCATATAACCCTCAAATTTTTGTCACATTTGAGAGAAATCAGGCCTAATAAGACTCAAGAAAAACACACACAAAAAGTCAAAATATGTATATGAGCAACAAACTCTCCCAAATCATAAGGCGATTTCATTGGTCAAATCCACTAAACCCGCTCAATTTTCACACACCAAACCACCATACTTTTCACCATAGCATTTTTTTTCTTCTCTTAAACTTTTTATGCAGAACAAAAAAGATCGAATATGTACCGTTCCGGCAGCACCAATAGATTTTCCGACGACCATTTCAGCTACTATGCGTCGTCGCCGTCATCAAAAGTGCCAACGGCTCTGAGATCGCTGTCGCAATCGCAGGGAGCAAATGAGCTTCCGATGTACGAGCCATTGTCCGAGGCGTCTAAGAAGGAAAAAACGCGCGCTAAGTTTGCAGAAAATGCAGTTCATCTCATACCTTTAATCCTCCTCCTCTGTGCTTTCATTCTTTGGGTTTTTTCTAATCCAGGCAAGTCATTCTTCCTCTGTAATTAATATATTTTACGCTCTTTGGATTTTGAAATTGTTTGATAATTTGAAAGAAAATATTTGTTTGCTAGTGTGTAAACGAATCCATGTTTGTTTGATTTTTTATCGAGCTTCAAATCATGTGTTTGAATTTGTTTTGATATTTGATCGAGTCGCGTGCGATTGAACGAGCTTTAGTCGAACCCAATCCGAATCGAGCTCGAGTAGTTTAATATTTTTACAAATACGAGGCCGAGCTTGACACTTATTGAACAAATAAATGTGTTCAAATTTGGTTCATTGTGTTCACGAACCGAGCTCAAACAAGTCATGATCGATTTCGAATCAAGTATTGAAGAGTAATTTGGTTCGTTTTTTGCTACTTTATACTATCTATCTTGAAAATGTGACAGAATTGGTGCAAATTTTAATTTTTTCTGGTATAAATCTTGTTTACATGATAAGAAATAGAAGATTTTAGATCATTAGGATATGTTATGCAGCCTTATAGGAATCTTAAAGAAGAAACTGCAAAAGTCCCATTCAAGATTCAACATTCCATGGCCTGGCCCCAGATTTATGAAGCTTTTCATCAAGACAAAGTGTTTGCCCTGGAAAATTAACATGCTTTATACTTTTGTTCTATAACTTATCTAGCTCAATTACTCAAAACTATGTCTATGTTCCTTCAGAACCTCCGGTCCTGTTATTATTGTACACATGACATTTACCTAGTGAAACACCGTAATAAATAATGTCCTGGACTCTGCTCCGTTAAATAAACTGACATGTAATAACGGTACTTCTCAGTTGCCAGCATTATAAATTCGAAAATTTGACAAAATTATGCGTTTTTTATGCAGACATTGATCTGAAAGCCAGTTCCATAGCAGCAGAAATCGAAGGAATCGCAACCGAAGGGCATCTAGACAGTGACGGCACAGGGCATTTGCCTGTGGAGCTGGGAGATATGGATCCAGCAAGGCTAAGAGATGCTAAGACCATATTTTCACAAAACAGATCATAGTTATTTTCTTTTTTTTTTTTTTTTGGAAAATCCCAGGTTTGGATCACTTGTTCTGCTAATGAATAAAGGGACTAAGAGTCTAAGAATATATCTTGTACTAAGAACACCTTGTTAACTAAGCTCTGGATGAAACAGTGGATGATCATTTTTTATAAGGACTTGTTTGCCTCATTAGAATCTGGACTAGTTGTCTAGCTTTCAGATTTTGTATTTCATTTGTGGTCTTTCATGTTGTATACCATACAATATTATATACATACCACGTATATAAAATAGTTCCTTCAATATAATTTTGGGTGTTGAATAAAATATAAATGGTACTATGTATTTGAGTTTTGTTTCTGGAATATAATTGTTAAGAGAGAAGATATATAGAGGATATTCAAAAGGGAGTAAGACTGAAGAACGAACTAAAACTAAGCTCGATACTCGATTCGAGATTGTTTGGTGAGAACTCGTTTGAGCTCGGTTCATTAACATAATGAATCAAGCTTGAACACATTTTTGGTTCGATAAGTTGTAAAAGCTAGGCTCGAGCTCGACTCAGATTAGTAAAAAAAGAACAAAAATATGTAAAAATATCAAGCTACTCGAACTCGATTCGTGTTCGGCTCGACTAAAGCTAATCCAAGCTCGATTCAATTAATAATCAAATCAAGCTCAAACACAATTTTCGGAGCTCAGTTAAAATTCAAATGAGCTTGAACAGTAATATGTTGGCTCGACTCACCTCATTTACACCCCTCGAAGGGAGTTTGAAATCCATGCTTCATGTTCGTATTGGTTTATTAACATTATTTGAGGTCTAAGTCTGCACGAAAAAAATGACTTGCAAATAGTATTTTATATGGTTCTAATCTCTATTTAAATAGATCAATACGTATTATGTATGTTGATAATATCATCTTATATACTTGTCGTATAATGATAATATTGAATCAAATATATCAAAGTGGTATTCATAACTCAAATAGCTCAATCAACAATTCAACCCCAAAATCACGAATACGCAAAAGACCCCAGCGGTCCAATTTATTTTTGGAAACCCAAATGTGCAAAATGGCCCAAACAGCGAAATTTGGCAGCGGCAAAAATAAATCAGCATTTGAAATCGAGGATTCAAATTGGAGTTGAATATCATGAAGGATAGAAAATGAACTTCTTATTTTGGTTTAGTTGATATTTTCATCAATTTTAGTAGAATAATTTTTCAAACATAGATATAAGTTTCTTATGATTAATTGGAAATAGTGAGATGTAAGAGAAAAGAAAAGGCTTGTCCCATAATTTTCGATAAAAATATGTGTATAGAAATAAGAATATCTTGCATTATCCTCTATTTAAAAATAGACTTGAGAACCATGTTTTAAGTATGAGAGCGGTCCAATCACTAGTTCATGGTCTAGTAGATTGAGCCGACCGGTCTAACCACCGCTATATGATTCAATTGATTGAACTGACGTCTGACTGGTACAACATGTCAAAATCAGTTAAAAATTAATTTTTATTAATTTTATTTGTTAAAATTAGAAGTTTAATATTTTAAATTTGATATTTTTTTAATATTTGTGTGATTATTTGAATTTTAAGGTATGTTATATATTCTTTTAGTTGATTATTCGTATATATTTTTTATTTTTATAACCAACATTTATTGATTAGTTGGATTGACGTAGGGCTTGCAAATCGTTCATGTCGGACTGTTATCGGGCCGGTACGATACGTTTAACGGGCCTAAAATTTAAGCCCAAACACGACACGTTAAAAACACGAAAAACACAACTTGGAAGCAAAATTGTTAAATTTATTTAGGTAATCCAATTTGGCTCGTTAACAGATAAAACTTATATTTTTTTTTATATTCTTTATATTTGATACTTAAAACATGTATTCTAATAAATTATTAACAATAATAATCAAGTACAAATAGTTAATTATTAGTAAATTACCCATAAATAATTAATTACCAATAATTAAAAAAATCTTCGTGTCTTATCGTGCCAGCCCGATAACGGTTCAGACTCATGAGCTCTAGCCAAAATCCTATAATTTCGTGTCGTGTTCATGTAGGTCAATCGTTCTATGCCTCAAATTGTCACCCCTAGATTGACGGTTGAGCCTCTGACCGATTTAAGCCTGAACGATATCAATACATGTTTGCTTACCAATTTTGTTTCTTAAAACAATGTTTGAAACTGTGCATTTCTCGCGATTTAGATGAGACAGTTCTTGAAGGCCGTAACTCTTTTCCCAAGTACTAGTAATTAGAGGTGGCAAAATCAAGCCCGGCCCGCGGGCCGACCCAGGCAGCCCGAGGTTTGGGTCGGATTGGGATGTGATTTTTTAGACTCGGAAAATTCGGGCCTATTCAGAATGGCCCGGTGGCCCGGGCTAGCTCGACATTTTCGGATACAAACTTTTGTACATAGAGTGCATGTATGCGTTGAGTTGGGCCAGTAATTCTTTTAGGCCCGACCAAAATCGACATGGCTGGACTCGACACGAAAACTTGCAAAGCCCGTTGGGCTCGTGTCGGAAACATTGCTTGAGAATGAACATCTCATTCCCATTTCAGAGCACTAATATATAAACTATAATTAAAAAACATTTTTTTGGGTGCCGTGTGTAATTTGAGTAAATAGCAGGGCTCTTTCCTCGAAGTCCTCACCAATCGTCCGCTGTCGGTGTTCTATAAATAAAAAGCAACTGCATTTTCCTCTGACCCCAATTCATTACCTTTTATTTTTCATTAATTACAAGCGCAATCCTTTCTGCTATTTCCCCAATTCAATCCGGTCAACTCCTCCGGCGCTGATTCCATCTCGCGAACGATCTTCGTCCGTCGGAAGGAGAAGCTTCGGGGCACATCACTGTCGAATTATCGCATCCAATCATGAATCCCGAATAGTAAATCTCTCTTTTTCTTTAGAAATTATTACGAATGAATTTCTTAGGAATATTTTTATGGTTTTGTAGGGTTGAAATTTCTGTTTGTTTTAGCTCGGATTTGATAGATCCACTTAGGTTTTGGTTGGAAGTGTCTGAGAGAATTTTGTTGAATTTTGCTCTCGACGTTGTGATACTAGATCCATGAATTTTCACTTTTGTAAAGCTAAAACTTTATTTATCTTTTCACGAGATTCTCTTCTGGTAAAGTTGATTATGATTTGTAATATATTTTTGGCCGTATTCCTCTGCTGTTGTCTCTTTTTCGGGAAAAAAATGTCTGTGATTTGTGCCATGTAAATAGTGAAAAATTGAATTTAATTTATTTTTTCGAGTTTGGGATCTATGTGTTGACGAGATTATAGTAAGTTCTAGATTGATCTCTGAAATCAGAGTTTCAGTGACTTGTGCACCTTATTGCGCTGGAGTGTGTGATTTTGGTTCCTTGTATTAGTTACATTCACACAATTTAATCATATGGACTCATATAAAAATGGATGGACCAGAGAACTGTGTCTTGATTACTGCAAGCTTAATGTATTTTTCTGTTGATTTTGAAGTGATGGTGATTAACAAAATTATCTGATATTTTACAAATCCTACCTCTGTTTGGTTTCTGTACGAAGTAACCTTTCTTCTGCTATGATGGACTTAAGGGATATATTCACGAAACAATCACACTAGCAACCTAACTATTGAAGATATTATTACATTCATATTTCTTCTTTCGTTTTTCTGGGGTGAGGCTGAACAGTTGCAAGACCTTACATCAGCAACTGTTGAAATTTAATTGCATATATGTTTGCCATCTTGAATGATATAATGTCGCTCATTTGGTATTTGATGTTTATCTTTCAGTGACTACTTGTTCAAGCTTCTTTTAATTGGAGATTCAGGTGTTGGGAAGTCATGTCTTCTCCTGAGATTTGCTGTAAGCCTCTTGATATTGCTTAAATATATTAGTTTTGAATAGAAACTGCAATATGTTTTGTTTGTATTACTGCTGAGATGGTTCTCCTCTCTCTATAGGGTCAAATCTGATAGTAGTTGTTGTTGTGAATAAGTTGCCTAACATTAGGTCATTTTTCACTAGAGTGTTGTTATTTCTTTTCATTAAATGAAACATCACTCTTCTTTTTACACTCTTTTGAAGATTTTCAGCTGGTAGCTTGAAAATGGTTATTATTTGTTGCCATTTGATGTAGTGGTTCTTTAAGCAATGAAAGAGTGAAACTGTACTTAGATATGAATCTCATGGTTATTTTTAAAGAAGCACGTACCTATGTGATAAAATCATCATATTATCACTGACTGTTTAAGTGATGGTAAAATCCGGGTCACTGACTGACCTTTGTTGTGACTTCTGTACAGGATGATTCGTACCTTGACAGTTACATCAGTACAATTGGTGTTGACTTCGTAAGTACTTGGGTGTTTTGGGTGGTAAGTTTTACCTGGATTAATCTCAATTCTTATTGTATTTTTATTTTTACAGAAAATTCGGACCGTAGAGCAAGATGGGAAGACTATTAAGCTTCAGATTGTAAGTTTTTTCATTCTCTTTTTCCTTTTTCATCATGATTTTTTTGTTAGTATTATTACTTGGCCGTGTTACCTATACATAGTCATGGAGCATTTTGGATCATTTTGAAATTTCTAGTTACTACGGTTTTTTGATATTTTTTGGTCTTTTACCTATCCGCGTTACTGCTTGGTTATTCTCCAATTGGCATTTTGATTCCTGAGATGGTAGAAAGTTGACAGTAACCTCATTGAGGATTTAGTATTTTTTATTTGGGTCGGCTTTGTGCATTAGACGTCCTTCATTCATTCGAATTTAGCCGTATGAGATGCAGACTTCGTGGTTCCTACATCATGTTAGTATCATGGATTTGAAAGACAAGTTTTTAATCTCATATTTTATGAATAATGTGGGCACTTGAGTGCAAAAGTTTGTTCATACTTCCTTTATTTTCCTAATCTTAAGGAACGAGTTTCATTCACATTTTCTTTTTTCTTGCAGTGGGATACTGCTGGACAAGAACGATTTAGAACTATAACTAGTAGCTACTACCGCGGTGCACATGGAATTATAGTTAGTTTCTTTCTTGTTGATGTTATCTCTAACAGGCAATTTTCGTGTTTGAGTTCCTAAAATTGTTGTGCAACTTGAAATTCTCTGGCAGATAGTATATGATGTAACTGACCAGAGAGCTTCAATAATGTGAAGCAGTGGTTGAATGAAATCGATCGATATGCCAGTGAAAGCGTAAACAAACTTCTGGTAGGAAACAAGTGTGACCTTACTGATAACAGAGCTGTGCCGTATGAAACAGCGAAGGTAAAAATATTTACCAGTTCACACACATGCTAGTGCCTTAAACGGATAAGTCTAATTAAAATACATTGTTGGCTATTGTAAAAGGCATTCGCGGATGAAATCGGCATTCCTTTCATGGAGACTAGTGCCAAAAATGCCACTAACGTTGAACAGGCTTTCATGGCCATGTCTGCTGACATTAAGAACAGGTTTTCCTTTTCTCTTCTTTCATTGTTTGTTTATTTATCGTGTAAATAAATTCCTCTCTGTCACGCTTTTTAAGAAGTGATTTATTGTAGTAGAAGCAAAAGATGTTGAGAATTAGAAGTTGGTAATGTTTGTAAATAGAATCTATGAAGCTGGAAAATCAAAGTTGAAGCGTTAGGGAAAAAAACACTTTCAATATTAGATGCCAAAAACACCCATATACAAATGATATGATTATTTATGAAGAGGGGGCAATTTTGAGTATTGATAAACAATTGAGAATAAGAATGTCAACAAAAAATACTACTTATTTACAAAAATAGCAAAATCACTTATCGAAAATCAGAAGCACCCCCACCCGTTTTAGATTTTGATTAATGAGGCAGAAACATAACCCAAAAAGCTGTCATTTGCAAACACTAAAAAGTGATTTTTGCAGCTAAAAGCTGGTAATCACTTTTTTTCCCTCAATAAATGCAGGATGGCAAGTCAGCCTGCATCAAGCAATGCGAGGCCACCAACGGTGCAGATTCGTGGACAACCTGTTGCCCAGAAGAGTGGCTGCTGCTCTTCTTAGTGGTCTGCTTTCGATTCTGTGTGTTGGTATTCCACCCACGCACCATTTGAATTTAGAAAGACTCGCTTTGATGAAGGGGTTCCGTTCTGCACCTTATATGCGTTCCATTCTTTCAAATATATTTGATGTCTAAGTGGCTGTACAAATTACAACGGATTGCTTATTCTCGTAGTATTTGTTTGTTATTTTGCTCTCGTTTTTCGTTAGTTCTGTCCACAGGTAGCAGTGTCCTAGGGTTTGAAAACAGCTGTTAAAACACTGATTTGGCACATTCGGAAGAAAATATCATGTAATATGTGGTTTTTGTTGGCATTTAAATTTGGATATTCTTTGAATAAATTGCTTTATATTTTTATTGGATACGATATGATGGCCTGTTATCTTTGATCATTGCTCGGAACATTCTTCCTGGTCATTTGTTTGGATTATTCTTTAAATTAGTTTATATTGGTTAATTGGCTGTCTTGGCTCAGCCTGGAGCTGTCAATGTGTCAGAATTTGTTCGGAATTGGGTTACAATTTTATCTTGAATTTGGATTATTCTTTAAATTAATGTAGGATGCAAAAATGGCATGTTGGCATGTGGTTTTTATTTGGTAGTATTAGTTTGGGTTATTGGACCAACTTTGAAAGAGACAAAACCCTGCTACAAACTGCTGCAAATATGAAACTCGAAGCTTGAAGAAAAATCATTTTGATAGTCGTTTCTCGTCTTATTTCGTTTTTATGCATCTCAAATGCTCATGCTATATCTTCATTTCTATAATTTATTTTTATTAGCGTTATTCACTACACAATTCTGTTAGTAAATTATATTGAATATCTCGTTGTAAGGGACGCTTTAGTTTAATAATAAAGTTCACATGTTATATATAAAAAATAACTATTATTAAATAAAAAAAGTCCATGTTAATTTCTGTCCACATATGAATTTATTATATTTTAATCATTGTGAACTTAGACAACACGTTGATTAACTTGAAAATAAATCTGTCATTGTCATTTTTTTTTGGGGGGGGGGGGGAAATTTTTTGTAATGTAATAATCCCTTGAATTTCAAAAGTTACCGAATTTTGTAGTCCACTGGTTAGGGAAGTCAATAATGAATAAAATAAGTTTGCAGAGACGAAGGAATAATATAGATTATAGAGCCAGTTGGGTCGTGTACGGATTGAAAGAAAAGATATGGACTAAAATAGTGATGGGCCAATTAATGACCACAATTGCACAAGAAAAAGATAGCTTAATAGTTTATTTGACTACATCTATGAATTATGATCGTCACACTCTCATAATAGTGGAACAAAGAATTGCAAAAAGAAGCTCTTAGCCAGTTCTGATTTCAGACCTCTTTCGATTAGTAATAGTATTAGTAATTAGTATTATTATGTCTCTCAAAACACACACACACACACACACACACACACACACACACACATATATATATATATAAAGAGAGGTTTCTATAAATAGTATCAAAAAAAAAATTCTCTCATCCATTTTACGATAAATTAAAACTAAAAAAGGTTGATTGCTATTATAATGACAATTTTTATAGTCAATTTTTAAGGCCGCTTAATTAGAATTATATAAAATTAGTTTTCCAAGTTTGTGTATATAAAAAATAAAAAATAAAAAATAACATAATAGATAAAAAAAATATAAGATATATTTACTCAAAAATTATTTTGTAATGAAAATTATGCATTAGCTATTGGACATCAGTGATATATCTATAGTTGTTTTAGGGGTTTAGCCCATTTATTCATAATTATATAAAATTATATTTCAGCTGATTAAATTCAATTAAAAAATATTTATTTTGATTGATAAAAATATATCAAGATATATATCCAAATATTATATATATATTACATATATCCATGTATAACATTATCAAACCTATATGCCTAATGGAAAAAACAAGTACAACACATGTCACACCTCCTTATTATTATGTCAACTCTCCTTATTCTCTCAATTTCAAATGGCCGCTTCATATTTATCCACGTGTCAACCCTATTTTATATATATTCCATATTGTTCATATATAATCTAAAAGATAACAAATAATCAAAAAATCAATGATTCTATCTTTACGATCTATTTTTTATAAATCAAAGATTTTATCTATACAATTTATTATAATATAAAAGGTAAATAATAATCCAAAAATCAATATTTTTATCTGTACAATCTATCTACAAGATTTAAAAAAAGGTAAACAACTCTAAAAAATGGAAGATATATTTAATTTATTGGATGCTTTTGATTAATAAAATTAGCACAATTAACTAAGTGATATTTTAAACACCAAAAAATTAAATATCCGTCATTGCAATGTACAATTAAATTGTGAGAAATTTAATGTTAAAACAACTGTAACAATGTAATCAAGAATTAAAAAAATTACTATTTTGAGAAACCAAAATACAAAAAAAAAATTAAAAATAGCTCTAATTTAATAAAATTAGCACAAATGCCTTGTAACACGCATGTTTTTCTAATACAAGAAGACAAAAACATAATATTAAATCTATTTTTCATGATTATAAAGTATGATATTTTTTATGTTTGACTTCATTAATAGATAACATTAAATTGTATTTCCCGATTATTGATTGGTGATAGTTTAAAATTGTTACAATGCAGCGAAATAGAAATAATAGAACTACTAAGAAAATGGAGTAAAAAATGGAGGACTCACAAATATATAACCCTTGCATTGGGTCACATCTAGTAATAATAATGCAATGCCAAAATCTGGATATCAAGAAAATAGAGATATATATATTATGCGTTTCAAGGTATCAATCAAACTAGAAACTGGGGCATGAGTTTCACAACAGATTTGTGATAATTATTGTTGGAACAAAACAGGAAACAACTAACAATGACTTCAAAAATATGTGCTATAACATGACACAAGGAAAATTTCATGTGTGCTTACAAAAAGATAATAATAATAAGAAGAATCATAATGTTAATTTCCTAATGTTAAGGTTCAACTCATCATTATTAGTTGTCGGAGCTGATGATCCCTTCTGTGGGGCCGTAGCGATCGACGGCTGAGGCACAAACTTTGCACAGTTTGTCAAAGTCCCATTAAAGTTGGGTAGAAAAAGATTACTAGCCTGGCTTGAGAAACTCATAACTGGAACCCAAGAAAGAGTTGGCCTATATGTCTGTGTTGGAAACCCTTGACTAAAGCTGGTAACTCTTGGCTGTACATCAAGACATTGTGAAAAATGATTCATATGCTAAACCTATGGATAGCAGAAATGGTGGAAACTGATGCTTCAAGCATATATTTAATGGATAATTACAGAAGACCCCCAAGGTTTGTAGTAGTTACATAAAATTAAGGGAAGTTTCAAAATTAAAGAAACCCTCATTGATATTTGATTTCGTCTAACAATTTCTCCCTAGCCGTTAGTAGACATGACGGAATTTACTGGTATCATCAAGTATAATACAATTACATCTCTCAAGTTTTCTGAAAATTATATGAAGCTCCAACTTTTCGTGTGGTTGTTTGTAATATTTAGAAAAATTGAGGGATGTAATTGTGAAATGTAATGGGATATGATTAGAGCAACTATTTTAACTCCTCATCGTCTCATCGTATTTTCCATGCAAGTGGAAAAACCTATGATGATGGTAGTTTTTGAATTTCATCTCATTTCTCTTTCGAAGGTTGCGTCAAGAACGACATCCGGTGTAAAACTTTGCCACTTAGCTTTTTGTGTGAATTCGTGGTGTTAACTAATTTTAGAAAATTAATTGATACTATAAACTTCACACCACCGACCCCACATAATAGGATAAGACGCAGTTGATGATGTGTGAAATGTAAGGCGAAAAGTTTGGGTTGTTTGTAATATTTTAAAAAGTTGAGGGACATAATTGTAAAATATTTGACGATATCAGCAAATTCTATCACTTCAAATATCAATTAAGGTGAAATGTAAGACATAACCAAACCTCAAAAAAGATTATATAATTTCTAAACTTTTTTTTTTCAATAACTATTCCAAACCTCAGGTGTATTTTTTCTAAAATATTATCCATATACTTAACTTGATTTAACACAAACATGAGCTAAACGTACCGCGTACACCATAGCACTACGTAAGTCTGGAATTCCACGTCTTTTCATTGGTGAAAGAGGAGGCCTTTCCGACGTTGTAACTGGAGCTGGGATGCTAGCCTGTAAATTATTTTGAAATGAAAATAAGTTTATCATGTTTATTTATGCTTCTCCAGCTAGAACAATCTCATTCTCACTCTTTATTTTATCAGAACGCATCATATATCATCCTTAAAAATTGAACGGATTAGCTCACCGGTCCTTTCAGTTCACCATTGTTCTTTGAAGAAGCAGCCCAGCTACTAGCCTGAACAATTACAAATTAAATCAATTACTATTGATATAAAGTTGTTGAACCAATATCGATATTGGGCAGAATATTTCAGATAGTAAATAAATTAACTTACAGGCTGTGGCTGTGAACTTTCAGCAGCCTTATCAACTTGTGAACCTGGAAGGACTTGAGATGGTTTATTCTGCTAAATTAAATAAATAAAGTCTATTAACACATGAAAAGTTGATAGAACTTATGTTGGAATAAATGATATTAGTGCTTAAAAACAAATCAAGTTAACACGACTAGCCCGAAATTGATCTTACGAGCTCGTTTAAATTTGATTTGTTAACATAACAAACCAAACTTAAACAAACTCAGTCACAAATAAACAAACTGAATCACAAAAAGTTCAAACAAACTTGAACTGAGAAATTGTATGTTACCGCATCGGTAAGAGGAATGTCGAAAACACTAGTGCGGCGTCGCTTCTTTTCAGATGCTGACTTTCGGATGAAATATTTTTGTGCATGACTAGCAACTTGGGAAGAGTTTCTCGTGGGCACAAAGCTATTAGCTATTCCTTTCCAGTCACCTTTTCCAAGTCTCTCCAAACCAACTAAGAATGATCTGTGTTCTTCCTCGGACCATGGCTTACCTATTACAATTTAACAAATAAAATAACAATATACCAATCAATAGTAATTCAAAACAATCCGAATATCTACAAAATTGGTGAATAGCGAAAATTAGAAGTGAGTGTTTTGCTGCAGATTAATTTTCTGATTTATAAGAGCAATAAAAAATCGAAAATCAAAATTTCAAAAAAAAAAAAAAAAAAAATGATTCACACTCGCCCTGATCAGATCCTCTTTTGATGAATTAATGAGGAATTTGAATAAACACAAACGAAACATTTTTTTCTGATAAATCGAACCTTTCTTTCTCTCGTGCGATTTGGAGGATTGATGAATCAATCCATCAGATAAATACCCCGACGCCTCAACGGCG
Source organism: Rehmannia glutinosa (assembly GCA_016081115.2). NCBI lineage: Eukaryota > Viridiplantae > Streptophyta > Magnoliopsida > Lamiales > Orobanchaceae > Rehmannia > Rehmannia glutinosa. The sequence continues at coordinate 2,533 of JABTTQ020001336.1, read as the reverse complement.
GCGGTGATTTCGCCGCTGCATGCCTGCAAATTACCGAGGCTTTTGCTCTTTCTGATTCTCGATTCGTCGGCGGCGACGTCGATCTGAACGCCGAATAACTTGAAGCCGTTGCCACTGATTTTGCTGCACGTTCTGGAGTTGTGCGCCTTTTGCCCACAATGCACACACTTTCTCGCGTGCTCGTTAGGCATCTTTCTGATTCACACCTAATACGTGCGTTTCTCTCTCTATACGTATATATTTGGATATAGAGAGAGAAACAGATTAGGATTTCGATTTGTTGAGATGAAGAGCATACCTGGAGGACGAGATTTTGTTCTGGATTATTGGGACTGTCATATTTATATTTGTGTATATCCTTTTTGGGTTAATTTATTTTTTTGAAAATTATCTATGTCTAGTCATATATTATCTTAATCTAGTTTTTCATGATTATTTGGAAATATTAGAATGGGAAATAGAGCATTATTTTTAAAAAAAAAAGGAAAATGGAACATTATTGAGAATAAAGGATTAGCTTGCAACAATCTAGGTGATTGGATACTGATTTATCTATTAGTTTTATTTCAATTTCAACATCATAAAAATATGTATTGAATTTAAGTGTATATTGATAATGTCATTGTGGATTCGTGATAATTAAAATAGGAAATAAAATGCAATTTTGAATATAGGATCAGACGAGATAAATACAGCTATAAGATTGACCTCTATCATAATTACAAATTTAATTTACAATATATGAGTTGGATCCAGTGAATTTATGGCAATTCAAATTAAGACTAGGAATTTATTAGAAGTTGATCCACTTTAGTGTGAAAACAATTTTGTAATTACCATGAATTTATATATAGTCCACTTTCTATATTTAATAGTACGTTTTCTATTTGTTTACTTTTATAACTCTTTAATATGCATTTTACAATGTACACTATTCATTAAATAAGGCAAATCAAGTAAATATTTAGCATATTTGTAGTTTACAATACTTGTATTAATATGCATGAAAAGTCAAACTGAACTATATATTTGGGACGAATAGCTTACTTAATATATATGCATATTGATCTAGATTTCTTTCCTTCCTCCTTTCTCTTTTAATTTCTTTTTACATTTTGGCCAAGGATATTTTCATGACTAGATTTCTAGTTTCCATGGACTTTTTTCGGACTGGTCAAACTTTATTACTTGGGTGACAAGGGAACAAAGATAAACATGCGGAAGTCATGAGAGATGCTGATTTATATATGTATTCGTTTTGCTAAATTAAATCACGTTAACGCTTATAATTCTTATCTTCCCTGAAAATTAGAATAGCATAGTATAGTCCTAACTATATTATGTACAAGGCAAGAAATCTAGCTAGTGAAAGTCGCACTACTACAAAACAGAGCTTTTATTGGTGTTAGACTGTTAGTGGATGTGTTCAAATGCAAGAGGATATAATTTTCTTTTTTATGTTGCTAGCAGTAAAGAGCTTTTGCTAGTATGTGTGAGCACTATATATTTTGGAAGAGATGATTATTTGCATTCTTTTATTCATCGAGCAGGCCGTCATAGCTCTCTTGTATATTGCTATATTTGTTGATAACTTGTTTCTTTGGCGACCTTGATGATTGGGAATACAGGAGAAAACATCAGAATTTTTTATGTACTATTCAATATGATCAATGATCATTATAGCCAATCGGACTATGTCTGTGACATTTGCCACTTGTTTAAGGTCAGATTTTTTGTACCTATCGAGAAACATGCCCAAATTGATTCTATTCATGCCACTGGAATTATGCTTGTCTAATATTTATATCTGCACTACAAGAAAGTTGGAGCTTGAAGTTATGTACAAAGTTCAAGTCCAATGCTATGAAGATGTTAAACTGATGAAATTGCATGTACAAAGTTCTGCAAAGGAACAAACCTCAAGGGCAGGTATGCTATTTTATTTATTTATTTATTTTTAAAGTAAATGCATGTACCTCGATTTGTTATATATTGTTGCAATCACTCACATGTTTCATTTCTTGTTGTCGTATTTTTGGATCTATATGCAACATGACGTTATTATCAATGAATTTCTTTCACATAGTTCTATTATGTCATTGTCTTTTTTTTAGTGTAACTAGATACTTTGTCTAGTCAGAAATATAGTGCGAACTTGCAATCACTTGATCTCTCAAGTTGCCGCAATAGATGTACAATTTTTGACCTATTCGTTCGACTTTAATTTTCGATTCCACTATTAATGGCATGAAATCAAGAGGGAAAGAGTTAGAATGTGCTTCTTGGTTATTAAATAATTTTCGATTATCCTTGGAATATTATTCTCCTAAAAGGAACTACTCATGGCCTAAAATCATGTCCAAGTGTATATTGAACACTTAATTTGTGGTATTGCTTCTCTCTCTCATTTTTGTTTTCATTTTGTTTTACTTGCATCAAGAGCTTTTCATACATTGTGGTTGTATACTTGTATTTTTTTGTTATTCTGAGCAAACATTTGTGAAGTCTTTTGAGTCGTTCATAAAATGACTAG